>BDDC01000042.1:102405-126025 GCA_001662425.1 Chlamydomonas sphaeroides
GCCGGTCGGTTGCGCGTGGACACGCTGCCGTGCGCCACACAGAGACGCACCGTGCCTCTATCGTATGCGCTGCGGGTTCGCTGCGGCTGCGCGCAATGGGGCGACGCCTAGCGGTCAGGCCACAGCGGAGCTCGTGGCCCTCGGGTCGGCGCCCTGTTGCCTGGCGGCTCTGCTGCGGGCCAGCGCCACTCCGGCCTCGCGTCGGGGCCGGGGCGGGGAATGGTGCTGGAGTCCTGTGGAGCCCCTTGCCCTGGCCCAGGGATCTGCTATTGTGGGCCGCGACCCGCCGTCGTGCCGCCCTCACCTCCCCGCCGCAGGCGATGCCGGACGTGGCGAGGTCCCGGTGAGGCCGGCAGCGCACCGTCAGTGTCCCACACGAGCGCTGCGCATTGCGCCAGCGCCACCAGCCGCACCGTCGAGCTCACTTCCGTCCGTGAGGCGCGTGCGCTCGTCAGCCAGCACCAACCCTCGTGCTGCTCCCCCTATGAGCCAGCGCCGACCGCCAACTGCTCCTCCTCGCGGCCCGGCCCCACCGCAGGACTCTGTGCGGCGGGCCACCGCAAACCTGACGTGGCTACACCACTGGGGCCTCACACAAGACATCCCCTCCAACGGATGGAAGGCCGCGCACCGGCCCGGCAAGGCAAGCCGCCGCGGGGCAGGCCTGTTCCCGTGCGCCCTTCGTCTTTTTTTGAGGGCTTGGCAGCGTGGCTTGGCTTTGCGACCAATGGCCTCGGCCCTCGTCACTGCTGCGGCTGGAGGTAGAATCTAAACGCGCGCCGGCCTCCCCGTTTCACCCTCCCTACCAGGATGTGGTGGTGCCGATCTACTTCGGGGGCGCGCAGGGTCCCTCCCACGTGCCGCTGTCCGGCCTGCACCCCCGCGCGCCCCGCCTGCCTCGGCCCGGCACGCTGCTCTTCGCGGTGAGCAGGCGTCGCCGGGAAGGGCAGCGCGCAGTCGCTCGGCCGCAGAGGAGGAGAGGCTGCCGTGAGGAAAGCCCCCCCCCTGGTGGGCCGTGCCTGTGTGCGCGTCCAACCCCGCGCCTGCTGCTTTGCAGGGCCGCATATGTGGCGACGGCAGCAAGCCCGACCCTGCTCGGCCCTGGCCGCACTGCTCCACGAATGTCAGCTCGGGGTACTCTCAGGGCTCGCGGCAGTGGGTGAGCGCCCCGGGCGCTGTGGGCCGGACTGGGGGCTCACCACAGGCCCACGAAACCCGAAGGCTTCTTCTTACCCTCCTCGACCCCTTCCCCTGCCGAAAGGACGGGTTGGGCACCGGCCTGAGTAACCCCTCGAGGCAGCAGCACATTGGACAGGGCAGGGCATGAGCGCAAGCGCAGTATCAGGGCTCGGGCCCTTACCATGCCCCTGCTCCCATCCCTCCCTCCTGCGCACCCGCAGGTCCATTACCACCACCACAACCGGACCGGCTACAAGATTGTCACGGGCGACGCGCAGTACCGCATGGACTTGGTGTACTATAAGTACGACAGGGCATGTCGTGACTGGAGTGCTGTACGAGGCGAGCGCCGTGACCCATATGAGCCCGTTGCGTGAGCCCCCCCGTCCCGTCCCCTGGCCCCTATCGCAGGTGGTGTCTGTCGCCCTCTGGTGGCGGCCACGGCCACCGCCAGGTAGGTGTGTTCAAATGTCTAGTAGTACAGAAACCCATACGCGTCACGTGTGTGCGAAGACAGGAAGACACGGGAAGGACGGGGCGCTGCGCTGGCATAGACCGGTTGCCGTGGCCCTTACCAGGACCCAGATCCAGGGACAGGCCGCACCGCGTACTTTGATGCAAACGCACCGTCTATCGCCTGTCCTGCTCTCCACTGTCGCCCCTCCTTGTCCGGTGCCAGACGCTGGCTGCCGCCGTAGGCTGCCTGCCGGTGGTGGTCAGTGATGATGTTATGCAGCCCTTTGAGCCGGAGATGGACTGGTCGGCCTTCGGGCTGAGGGTGGCCCACGAGAACGTGCCGGACATGCACGAGGTGGGGGCGTGGGGGTGTGTGGATTCTCGGGAAGGCACGGTGTCGTGTGAAGAAAGGTTGTGTCGAATCCACAACCCTGGCACCAGGACTAGGATTAGGATTAGCAACAAGGGTGCGTTCCGACCTTGTGCCGCCCACGTCCCCTCCGGTTCCCCTCGCAGGTCCTGTCCGGCATAAGCGAGCGCGAGTACGCTCGGCTGCAGGACGCGGCGCGGTGCGCTGCGCAGCACCTCATCTTCAGCACCAGCAGCGGCGCCTTCATGCAGGAGGACGGCAGGTGGGGGCGCAAGGGGAAGGGCCCTGGGGCGTGTGCTCTGCGGCGCTGAGCCAGATGCAGGATGGCAGGCAGTAGGGAACATCATAACGACATCATGGCTGGGTGTTTGGGATGCGGGAGCAGCGGCGGTGCTCGCTGCGCAGTGCTTGGGAGGAGATCATGTTGTGCCGACACCACGGCCGTCCCTACCGCCATCCCGTCAGGTGGGACGCCTTTGAATTCATCCTAGGTGAGCTCCTGAGCATCTAGGGCCAAGGGCCACCGCCGCGACGCAGGGATGGCTGTGGCCCTGTTTCGGTCCTACACAGCGACCCCTGCAGAGCTCCACCTTTCCTGGCATCGCGTGCATCCCGCCTTCCTCCGCCTTCCCTTGCCTTTCCCCTCCTCCCCCACCGCCCTTGACATCTTCCTCCCGCCTGCCCCTGCCCCGCCAGAGATACTGCGCATGCAGCAGGTCCACCCGGACCTTGACCCAGCCAAGTACGCATCCACCGATAAGCAGTTCAGGTGGGGGCGTTGGGGCCCTTGGGAGGGAGGGAGGCCTGGCCAGCGCCCAGGCAGCGACCTCGCCCGTGCAAGCAGCAAAGCTGCCTTATCATGAGAGCCCGGGCGAGCTCCTGCACTGCTCCCCGTGGCCCGCTCTTCCCGCGCACAGGGCCTTCCTTAACTGCGGCGAGGAGTCCATGGCCGAGTACGGCAGGAAGCTGCGTGTACGGCAGCTGGAAACCTACCCCAGCACGACCATGCCGCCCGAGTTCGAGGGCCAGGTGCGGGCCTCAGGGTCGGAGGGCCAGGCCTAGTCGGCAGCGCTAGCACGTCTTCATCGCACCCCTTGGCCATGTAGCGCCCCATCCGTGCCGTACCTTGGGCCGAACTGCCGTACAGGAGCTCAGCTGGGACCTACACGTGTACGGCAGTGGCGGCAAGGCGTTCGGCCGGCTGGTCAGCGCCGCGCGGACGTCGCCGGAGCAGGAGGCCAACCGGACGCTGCCGCTGTGCAGGTGCGTGGCGAGGCAGGGGCAGGGGCGTGGCGGGGTGGATTGGCCGCGCGGGCGCATGGTCAGCACGGCCCGGCGCCTGCCTTTTGGTGGATGGCCACAGCAAGATGGAGGCGTGCCAGCTTGACAGACTACCAGAGCCGGCTGTGTAGTGTGCACAGCACAGCACAGCCCGCTCCCGCAATCCGCAATCCGCAACGCCGCGACCTGCGCGTCCGGCGCCGCTACGTCCAGCCCGGGACAAGCCAGCCTGGATGAGGTTGCTGGGGGTGAGGCATGCCCGGGCCCCTGTGCCTCCCTCCTCCCCGCCTCATCGCAGCATAAGCCACTGGGACCACGAGGCGCTGTGGTGCCGCAAGCAGGGCTTCCGGAGGCGCCAGGGCGTGGCGGCCGACGCGGTGCCGGGCGGCGCGGCGTGCATCCACCACACGGACGACCTGGCCGCCTGCCCACGGCTGTGGCCCTGAGCGCCGCGCCGCATGCTTTGGAGGAGCGGTCTGCAGCGCCAGCGGCCCATGCCTCGGGACATGTGGCCCTGACCGCGCGGCGGCACAGATGTGGCCTGGCGGCGCACGAGGCGCGTGCCTGCCGCAGCTGCGGCCAGCTTGTGCATCTTAGCCGTTGGCGTCGATACAGTTTATCGAGGTTGTTGACGTAGGTTGTTGACGTAGCATTAGGATCGACGCAAGGTATGAGGACTGGCCGCGGCACCGGGGATTGTAGCCAAGTGAAGCGGGAGACCCGGCGCTCTACGCAACCAGCCCCGCCTCCCAGCTGTCCGGCCCTCGGAGGCCAGCCAACACAGAGTGCAGAGCCTGCGCATGGTGGCCTGGGCGCTTGCCCCGCGGCTGCAGCCCTGCGGCAGGCAGGCAGGCAGGCAGGGCCGCGCCTGCTGGCGGCTGCGCGCCGCGGAGGTAGGCCCGGGCTTGGTGTGGAGCGCCAGCTGGTGCCTGCCTGGTGCCGGCGGGCTCGGGGTCGGAGAAGTGGTCTGCGTCGTGCCCAGCCTGCACAACAGGGGACAACAGGGAACAACACACAGCTCTTCAGCTCGTGCCAACCTCGGGCGTATGGAGCGGAGGCGAGGCAGCCGTGAGCGGTGCCTCAGGCTGTGGGGGTCAGCCCCGCGTGCTTCGGGCGACGGCGGAGGGGTGTGACGCTGTGAGGTTGGGGCAGGAACGTGAGGCATACAGGTCTCGATCAGGCCTGCACACGGCGCACTGAGCCTGGGCAGGACAGAGGCGCACGGAGGTTCGCGTGGGCTTGCGTGGGTCAGGGCCGAGCGGGTTCTCATGTGTTGCCCCGGCGACCTGGCCGTACGGCATATTTAATTGCCATGTCGACACTTGACATATGTAATATGCGGCATCGGTGGGGCTGCTGGGCCACACACTAATGGTGAATTTGAAACGGTGGGAATGGCGAGCACGTCATGGCGGGCCACTGTGCTCGGCCCACGCTCTGGCCTTTGCGCTATTTTTCTTCCGCTACTCATTGCGGGCCAGGCGGCCTGGCCAGACAGCCCAATCCAGTGGCCAGGGATGCCCCTGATAATTGAGGGCAATCGGGTCTTGGTGGGATTACTGGGTGCCATTGCGGAGCGTAGCAGGGGGTGGGCGGGAATGACCACGAGTCTACCGCGGAATAGCGGGTGACGGGGGCGCACGGGGCGACCGGGTACCTGCCGCGAGCGGTGATTGCCGTCGCCAACACAGGGAAAGTGGCCTCATATAACTCACAAAGCAACTGTGCTTGATAGTTTTGCTGCTCGCTCGGAAGCAACTCCCGCGCTTTGTCGCCCTCGCTTGAAGCCCGACCGTCCTTGCCGTTTGTAGCAAACTTCGCTAGTAGCTTAACATCTCTGCGAGTGTCCTGCGTCTGACAAGTACACAGAGGGCCGCACGACAGCGCTTGGCCACTATGGCGACAGCGATGGATGTCGACCCCAAGCCCCCGGATGAGCCAACGACGCGCGGGGGGCTTGAACTGCCTTGGGTACGTCGGTACCGGGCTCAGAGTTGCTGCTGAGCTCGCCGAGGCCGCATTTTGGCGCCATTTCCTCACCCTGCTTCGCCTACTCACCCTCGCAGCTCGAAAAGTACCGCCCGCAGTACATCAGCGAGATCGTTGGCAACACGGAGGCCGTCGCCCGCTTACAAGTCATCGCCGAGGAGGGCAACATGCCAAACATCATCCTAGCGGTGCGTGCCCAAGCCGGGCCCCTGCAACCGCACAACTCCCCACCCAACCCCTACCCCTGAACCCTCCGGTGAACCTAAAATGTCATCCTGCTATTCGCCTTCCTGCCATGCCTGTCGCCCGCCGCCCCGCTCAGCAATCCTTTCTCCCAACCTCTCCCAACCCGCACACCAGGGACCGCCCGGCACGGGCAAGACCACTTCCATCCTGTGCCTGGCTCACCAGCTTCTGGGTCCCAGCTACAAGGACGCCGTCCTGGAGCTCAACGCCTCGGACGACAGGTGCGGGCGTTGCGCAGGGGCCTGGGCAAGGTTGGTTGGGGTACGGAGACGACAGTTGCGGCGTGTGGGGGCCTGCCCAGCCCCGACGGGCGGGGCCCCGTCGGGGCTGGTTGTCGGGAGGGTGGGCTACCGTAGGACGACGAAGAAAGGCCCCGAAGTCGGCTGAGGAGGTGGCCGGCACGACGGCCTGGCGTCGTGCAATTGAGGAGTCGGTGGGGACTGCTCGGACTCGGACGACGGATGACGTGGGCGGCTTGCCACCCTCGTTTGTCGGGGCCCAGTGTGGTGCTTTGGGCAGGGCAGGTGGCGCAGAATTGACTGGGTGCGACGCCGCGAGGCCGCGACGCCTGGCCAGCCACCACGTCGTGGCGCCGCCGGCTGCACCGCGCAGCTGCGTGCTGCCGCTACCACCGCTCGGACCGCTCGTACCAGTATTCCCCGGCCGGCCCGCCACCACACGCCGCTGTGCCTCGCGGCTCGGATCCGCAGGGGGCCGTTACGGGGACGCGGCGTTCTGCGTCCCCGTGACGGCCCCCGACCCTGCGCCCTGGGCCCGGGCTGTGCCGTAAGTGCCGCCTGCAGGCCTGCTGCCTCGCTGCCGCGGGCAGCCTCCCCGCAGCAGGCAGTAGCCAGCATGGGCGCGCTCCCCGAGCCGCGCGGTCGGCTGGCCCCGGGACCTGGCCGCACCAACCCGCCCGCTACCTGGCCGGGGACAACGTCGCTGTCTCCAACGGCGCGTCAAGCGCGTCCTGGGCCGTGCTGCGGCCCGATGCAGCGCTGAGTATGGCCGCATCGCCAGGACGCCCCCAGAGGCCCCGACATCGTGTCGAGCGCCGTCACCAGTGCTGTCTCCCTCCCAGTCGTTGCGCTTCTTGATCTGCGTTGCGGCCCCTGCCTGTCTTTCGCGTGGCTGTCCGCCGCAGAGGCATCGACGTTGTGCGCAACAAGATCAAGATGTTTGCGCAGAAGAAGGTCACGCTGCCGGTGGGCCGCCACAAGATTGTTATCCTGGACGAGGCCGACAGGTACGGCGGCAGACGAGCCGTACGGTATTGTACGACAGGGCGCCCGCACATGGCACGACCCAGCTGCGTGCCCCAACTCCCCGACCTCTGCCTGCCTGCTCCCCCTCCCACTCATCCTGCCCATAGCATGACAACGGGCGCGCAGCAGGCGCTGCGGCGAACCATGGAGATCTACTCGTCCACCACCCGCTTCGCGCTCGCCTGCAACACCAGCAGCAAGATCATTGAGCCCATCCAGTCGCGCTGCGCCATCGTGCGCTACAGCCGCATCAGCGACGCGGACATCCTGTCACGCCTGCAAATCGTGGCGTCCAAGGAGGGCGTGAGTGCAAGAGTGCGACAGCGTGTGTTGGGTCGGCGCCAGCGCACTACGTTGTGTTGCAGCGCCCCAGCGGTAGCTTGGGTGGAAGGGATGGCATGTGTTTGGGGATGGGCGTGGTGGAGCGGCATGTGGCTGCGCCAGCGCGTGGTTGCTTGCTTGCGCCGCGCCGCGCCGCGCCGCGCCACCAGGCTCGGAGCTGACTGTTGTGCAACCAACTGCTAACGCCGCCAACTGCCAACCGCCAACCGCCACAGGTGGCATACAACGACGAGGGCCTGGAGGCGCTCATCTTCACGGCCGACGGAGACATGCGGCAGGCGCTCAACAATATGCAGGTGCGGCAGCCGCTCCCCATCGGGTGCACGTTTCGGTGCGTATCTGTAGCAGCACCGGTCGATGTGATACGATGTGATCTGATCAACGTGATGTGGTGTGATAGCGCGAGCCGCCATGCGCCAGGCGCTGGCGAACTTGCAGGGTCTGCAGCGGGGCAGCTGTCTGCCGTAAGCAGGGAGGCCACAGAGCCAGCGCCGTGCGCCGCATACCGGTGTGCAACCATCGGCGCTTGCAGGCGCGGCCGCTATGGCCCTCCGGCGACCCTGACGTGCCTCCCGCACAACGCCGAAGAGCGCCTGCCTCGCCCAGCCTGCGGCGCCCGGACAATGATGCCCATGCCATTCCCTGCCGCCCCCCTGGGCTTCCTTACCCAGGCGACACACTCGGGCTTCGGCTTTATCAGCCAGGAGAACGTGTTCAAGGTGCGCACAGGCGTGGGGTCGTGGTGCCGGTGGTGGGAGCGGCGCGTGGCGCCCGGGTGCGCACAGGCGTGGGGTCTTGTTCGGCCCTCGCGTGCATGATAACCATATCAATACGTCAACTCTGTCGACTGGGATTACAACGGCTGGACAGTGGGGATGGCGCATGGCACGGAGTGCGCAGAGCAGCGCGCCCGGCGCTGGCGGCGTGCTGTCCTCTGCTCCGGGCGAACTTCAAACGGATGGCATGTCACACGCGCTAACGGACAGGGCCGGACAGCGGGACTCATGCGGACCTTCGTACTGCCGTACTGTCGTATCGCCCATGTCGTACGCAGGTGTGCGACCAGCCGCACCCCAAGCTGGTAATGGGCATCATGGAGCACTGCGCCAGCGCCCGACTGGACGACGCGTACGAGGGCATGAAGGTACGGCAGTACGACAGGCTTTTCGTCACCGTTTGCTGCCTGTGCTATTGGCTGGGCTGACGGCTCACTACCGGAGCCACACCGAGGCTTGCAGCATCTGTAGTCCCCCAAGCGTACAGACATAGTACACAGCTTTCGATGCGCCCATCACCATGTCACACGGCTGCATGGAGCATAGCGTGCGCATAGCTGAAGCCAACACGCACGTCATGACGCGTCCCACAAACACGCACCACAGGTGCTGCAGGACATGGGCTACAGCCCCATGGACATCATCGTCACCGTCTTTCGCGTGGTGCGCAACTGCGAGATGCACGAGTTCCTCAAACTCGAGTTCCTCAAGGTGTGCGCCGCGCCGCCCCGGGGGTGCTCCAGCCTTAGCACAAGTGCCGGGGGCACGAGCTTTGGGCCGGAAAGACCTGGCAGCTGCGGCTGTGAGGTACTCGGGGCGGTGGCCACAGGCTGGCTTCCAGACGCGCGGCATGGTAGCCGGGGCGCCAGCCGCAGGGCGGCAGGGCGGCACAAGGCGGCGCGCCTGGGGGCTGTTGCAGCAGGGCTGACCGAGCGCCCAACACATCAGTCCCAGCCTAGCCCACGCCGTGGTGGCGACCTGCCGCGGCCCCGCGCGTTGTCCCGCAGCCGTCGGCGGTCCTCACGGAGTGCCCTCGCTGCGCTCAGCCTGCTCGGCCGGCGGTTGCCTCCGGCGGTTGCCTCTGGCGGTTGCCTCCGGCGGTTGCCTCCGGCGGCTGCCGCCGGCGACTGTGCTGCCCACGCGCGCCTGCCGACCCCTGCCCCGCCTGCCCCGCCCTGGATCCAACAGGAGATTGGCTTCTGCCACATGCGAATCAGCGAGGGCACCAACTCGCGGCTGCAGCTGAGCGGGCTGCTAGCCAAGCTGTGCAACGTGACGCTGCGCGCCAGCGGGGCCGCGTGAGCTGCGCGCTAGCAACACTAGCAGCGGGAAGGCAAGTGTGTGCTTGTGTTGCGACATGAGCGAAGCTTTTGTTGCTGGGAGAGGAGCTGTGGACGCGACACGCGACTGAAGCTACCTTCACAGGGCTAGCTGTCGGGACGAGCTGCGGGGAGGGCCATGAAGGGGCGCGACGGTGCCGGTGCAGTCGGCTGCGCGGGTGGGGTTGGCCGTTGTGCTGCGGATGCTGTGGGGGCGCGTGGCTGGCGCCTGGCGTTATGCGCAGGAAGCGGCGGGGAAGGCGTTGTGTGGGCCGCAGGAGGTAGGCAGGAGCGGCAGGCTGAGGGCTGCGGCGGCGCGGTGCTTGGACGCGGTCTGGCCAAACCGTTTGGGGTGATCGGGCTGTGTGAGCATGAGCACGCATGGCTCCATGCCGCAAGTTGGCCAGCGCATGGACCTGTACTCGTCCGGCGCGACAGAACCTAATGATAGAGATTTCTCACGATCGCAAAAGTAAACGAAGGGGAGGCAGCACACATGAGAGCCAGGGGGGAGCGACAGTGCCAGGGGGACGCTGGGCATCAGCACGGTGTATCAAGGTCCGCAGCGACCACTTGTCTGCAGTGACTGGCAGCATAACATGTGAGCTTGCAACGTAACGTCATGTTTGCGCCCCCAGTTCAACTATTACATACAGTTCTGATGCCGGCTTGTGACACAGCGGCAGCGAATGCAGAGCTAGAAGTCCGTGGTCTGCTAGGCGAGTGCTTGAACCTCTCCGACGAGCTCGCGTCTCTGGAGCGGCAGGTCGCTGCGGCCCAAGCGGAAGTCGTCCATAGCTTTGCTGCAACCGAGGCATACCGCGCCGAGACTCAGCGCTTTGGATTGCAGCTTATTGAAGGGACGCGCCTCCACGCACCTGAGCAAGACGCACAGAATGGCGCCGAGCTTCAAGCCCACGTCGCGCCGCACGGCAGAACCAATGCAACCGGCGCAACGGAGCGGGCCAGTCCCGCCTCTGCGCTGGCGGCATCGGCTCCGTGCGGCGCGCTGCGGGCACCCTCTCCCCCGCGTGCCAGCAGCCCTTCCCCGGCGCCAGCCCCGACGCCTGCGATTGCCGACAACGCAGCCATCAAGCGCCGCACCCTTGCTGTACTGCGCCTGCTCCGTGACCTTGCGCCGGCGATACGCGAGCTGCCCGACGTCGACCGTGACTCGGACTTCCCCGCGCTGCTGAAGAACACCTATAGGGACATCTACAACGCGCTGTCCGAAGCCGTGCCGTCGACAAAGCGGCCGACTGCAGCTGACGCACAACCACAGCAGGGCCAGCGCCCCGCCATACGACCCGCGCAGCGCGCACCAGCCGGCGCCGCGGACAGCAGCGACGCGCTCCGGCCGGCCCTGCCGCCGACCGCCGCGCCGCCACGGCGAGCTGCCTCCCCCTCCCCCTCGCCCCAGCCCGACCCCGCCGACGGCAGCCGCAGCCCCAGCCCAGGTACCAGCCTCGGCCCGGGGGCCGGCTTCAGCCGCGACCTGGGCCCCCTGGCCCGGGCCGTGCAGTCCAAGCGCCTGCACCACTCCGTCGCCTCGGAGCCCGACAGGGCCAACCCCACCGCCAAGCGCGCCGCCCGCGCCGGCGGCGGCACGAGGAGCCTGTACTCGGGCCTGCCCCCGGTGCGGCCCGGCGCGCCGCCGACCGGCGCCGACGAACCTCTTGACACTGGCGGCCAGGCTGACGCTTGCGCGTGTGCGGCGGAACCTGCCGGGCCGGGCCCGTCGACCTGTGAAGCACAGGAGGCGGGGCCGGCGCCGCGCACGGCGGCGGCTGAGGAGGCGTCAGAGCAGGCGGGGCCAGGCCCGGGAAGGGGCAAGGGCGGGGCCAGCCCGTCGCAGCGCCTCTTCCGCCAGGCGCAGGACGCGGGCGCAGGCCTGGCGCGCACGCTGCTGCTGCGGACCGCGCAGCACGCCGCCGGCTCGCCGCCGCCGCCGCCGCAGCAGCAGCAGCAGCAGCAGCAGCAACTTGGCCAGGAGCAGCAGCGCGGCGCCGCGGGCGGGTAACAGCATTGCGCGGTGTCCCAGACCCGGTGTCAGCGGCGACATGTCAGCGGCACGGTGTCCCAGACGCCGCCTCAGCTTGCGCGCGGCGCGGCGTTGTTTTGAATCCGCGGCCCCGGCAGCGGAGCCACAACACCGCCATCGGCCTGCGCTGGGTGGCGCACGTGGGGCCGCTGACGCGGACGCTCGGAGCCTGCAGGCGGGCAGGGCTCGGCCATGGCGTCTTGGCGTGGGCTGTCGACTCGGTGGATGCCCAGCGGCGCTGCACATAGCTGCGGCGGCTGGACGGCAGGCGCGAGGGCCCGGGCGTGGCGGGCTGCTGCCCTGCGAGGGCGCGCGGCGGTTTACAGCCCGGGTCGGGGTCGCCGAGAGGTGGGGATACGCGAAGCAAAGGTAGAAGGCTGGGCTGGGCTGGGGTGGCGTGGGGTGGGGTGGGGTGGGGTGGGGTGGGGTGGGGTACCGTGGGGCCGAAGCGGGCTGGCTGCGGCAGCGCGGCTCGGGGTCGTCGAGGTTGCGGTGGTGGGGTTGAGCAGCGGTGGCGTGACGAGGACACCCGTGCAACTTGCCGGGCCGCGTGGGGGCTCGGCCCTCGCCCTGGCGCGGGGCATATGTGTGCGCTGAAACCAGCATACAGTGTGACCATGTGTACGTGCTTTTTACTTGTGAGCTTGGACGGTTTTAGGGCTATGTGCTGCAGTGCTGCAGTGTGCAAGCGCAGGTCGCGTAACCCGCACCGCTGCCCCGTCCTGCCCGCCCCGCCGAGCGACTGGCGGCACCAGCAAGGCCAGGGTGGCGGGGGCGGGGTCCAGCGCCGCTGGTGGGGCAGGCGTGCTGGGCACGCAGGTGGTCTGACGCGGCCGCGGTGTGGTATGCTGCGATCGCCGCCGCGAACCGGAAACGGGGTCCTGTGTATGGCGGTGGCGGGGGCCGGCGGGGTCTCCTGATGCACCCTGTCCGTATATGCAGGGTGACGGCACACGCAGTGCGCAGTGGGAGCCGTGGGTGCGGTTCGTATCGTGCTGTGCGGGTTGTGCTGCTGCTGCCGTCTGCTGCCCCGGGGGGTGCGTTGGACGTCGGCCGGGAGCTCACGGCTTGAAGCTTGCAGACGCAACCAGCGGCGCGCGGACACGAATAGGGGCGTGTGACAGCCAGCTTCAGCGCTGCTTGTTAGTTGCTGGGCGTGGATGGCGGCAGCGGGCTGGTCGCGCCAGGGGATGGCCGTGGGCGCCGGGACGGAGCGTGGCGCGGCGTGGCATGGCGCGGTCGCCGTGTCCACCGTTGTACTACGGTACTGGAACTGGGGGCCGCATCGTGCGTTGCAGCTGCGGCAGATGCATTTTCGGTCAACCAGCTGGCGTGTGACTGGAGGCCGGTGAAAACAGACGAAGTCAAGAACCTGGTGCCGTTGGCGCCGGCCAGCGCAGCGCGAGGAGCGCTCCCGTGCGCAGGCGTGGCATGTAACGCGGCGATATTCCTTCTTTGACTTCGTTCTAGCTTATCATAAACGCGGCGTTGCGCTCGTGGCTTCGGGCCTCTGCGGCGCCCTGTACGGGCACGATAACTTGCCGCTGGAGACCGGTGTGCTGGTGCGACCGCAGGGACCTGGCCCAGGAGGGCCCCCCTGCCCTGGCCTGCCCTGGCGAGCCGTATCGACGTCCACCGCTAGCAGCCGCCCGCCGCCGGCTCCAGGTGCGGGGGCTGCAGGGTTGTGCTCAGCTCACCAGCAGGCTACAATGCAAGGACTTCAGGAAGCCCAGTTGTACGGCGGCAATGTCAAGGATCAGAATGCGTGTGGGCTGCGCCCCGGTAGATAGCCAGACGGGAAGATAGGATTGGGCTTGCGGACTCGCAGCCCTCGGGCTCGTGCGGGAAATGTCCTTCGCTGTCAAGACCCTTACTGGATGGCCAGGCGCCAGTACCAGGCAGTGTTAGAACTGCTGGAGCTGGCTCCCTGTAAAGCTGTGCGGCAATGTCAAAGCCGCAGCCGACACAGCGGCAGCGGCAGGCAACGGCAGTCGCGCATACGACGTTGAAAGTCGGTTGGGTTACGGGGCTGCGTGAGTTGCTGCCGCGCCTCCTGCACCTCTAGTAAGGGGAGGGGATGAGCGAGCAGGGAGAAGGTATGCGATTTTCGGCAGGGGCGCCGTCGGCCAGTTACCAGCGGCATGCGAATCGTTGGACATGAAGCTTCGTTGGACGTGACACGTCGTTGTGCACGGCGGAATCCTGCATCCTTCCTTGTAGCTGACATAAGAACGTTATGAATGACTGCAAGCGCTTGCTGCACGATTATGCTGACATTCTCAGTGACATGGACGCAGGTACGGTGCGCCCTAGCAACCCCTCCCAGCAGGTGGGGCTGACAAGATATAATACGCCGCTTTACAGGTACCGATGACTCTGGCCTTGGAAAACGGTGCCAAACAAAGTCGTGCTTTCCGCCCGCCAACCCCATTCCCCATGTTCATAACCCGCATGCGTACCACCCCGTCTAGTACTCATTGTCTCCATCCAGAATACGTCCTCGCTATAGTAAGCCTTTCCAATCTGCGCTGGACTGCTTCCAGGACTGCTTCAGTCGGAGTTCTGACAGCTGATACTGTCGCGTTGCACGTAACGAGAGCCGCATATTAATCGTGACAACGTAGAAAAAGAGTGCGCGTCTCCAACGCTGTATGCGACTGCGGGCGCCGAGCTGCTGGGTTGCATCCTGCTCTGCCGCTACGGCTTGAGCAGCACCCAGCTACCTGCCGCTACATTCCAACGTCCACTGCGGCCCCAAAAGGCGAGCATCAGCCTCGGGAGTGCCGCGCTTGATGCCATTCGTCAGGGCGCACACGCTCTCCATCAACGTACTAGGTGTTGAGGATGCTGTATGCCGTTTGTAATTTTACCTTGCCGCCCGCTGGTGCGACCTTCTGGGTAATGTTGATGACCTCGTCCAAAACGGACCTCCTCCACATCCACCGCAGGCGAACACACCATTGGCACAATCAACAGCTACCTGTCAATATGTGAGTGGCGGCGGCTTCGAAACCAGAACTTCGCCAGACTCCTCGAGCGCAAAGTGTGACACTCGAGTCGCAGCCAGCACCGCCGGGCAGCCGCAACACGCACCACTGCCACGCCCTCCATTACAGCGCCCTGATGTCACAGCCCCTGTCGCAACCACTAATCTCTGCCACGGCCACTATCCACGCACCTCAGCTCACGCCCATCCCCACCTACCGACCGCAGGCGAGCCTCTGAGAGGGAGCTCAGCTTCGCGAGCTACGCCGACGGCGGCTCCTCTGACGACGAGCAGCTAGCGCCCGCACCGCCGGAACCCACCGCCCCACAGCCCCTCTTCTCCGCTTGGCTGTGGCCGCTGCTTGGCCAGCTCCCGACGCCCCAGCTCCCGACGCCCCAGCCCCAGCCCCAGCCGCCGTGCTGCCGTCGCGCCAGCTCCGGCGGCAGCAGCTGCGGCGGCCAGAGCGACGCTGCCGCGCCCTCCATCACCGCCTCTTCGAGCGCTGCGTCGCTGTGGAGCCGGCTCACCGGCAGCGGCAGCGGCGCGAGCAGCGTGGACGCCAGCCACCACCGCCGCAGCCAGCACAGCAGCGGCGCCAGCAGCTGCGACGACGAGCGCGAGTGCGACGCCGAGGCGTGCGGCGAGGAGGAGCATCAGGGCGCTGTCAAGCACGACGAGTGCGCGACCGACACGTCAAACAACAACGACAACGGCGAGTGCGCTGGGGTCGGCGGCGGCTGGCGCAGGATGACGGCGGCCGAGGTGTTTCAAATGCGCCTCGCGCAGGCGCTGCGGCTGCTCGGTGAGCTGCTGCTGGGCTGTTGGCTGCAGTGCGGAGTGGGGTTTGGACTGGATGGGTGGGTGGGTGCACACGGGCGTCAATGAGAGTCGCGCAGGGTCCTGTGGCTGTGCGCCTGGCGCGCGCCTTGCCCTGACCTGTGGGCTGCCCGGCCATGGCCTCGCAGGCGAGCGCGACGCCGAGCTGGAGGCTGCGCGGTGGGAGATGCGCGAGCTGCAGGAGGCGCACCGCACCGCCTTGCGCGTCATGGGGGAGCACATTGAGGCCCTGCAGCGGCAGGCCAGGGAGGCCGGCCTGCCGCCGCTGCCCGCGGCCGCGGCGGCGGCGGCGCCAGCCGCCTCGCCGGCGGCGGGCTCTGCGGCTGAAGCGCCGTCACCAGCCGAGCAGCAGCGGCCGGCGCCGGTCAAGGAGGCCCAGTCGCGGCCCCAGCCCACGAACTTGGCGCTCCTTGACACTGAGCTCGAGGGCCCCAAGCCCCAGGCGCCGTCGTTCTGGCAGGCGCTGCTACAGCGACGCGCTACCGGCGGCGGCGGTCACGACACGCTCAACGACGGCTTTGCGCTGGTCCCTTGCGCCACGCTGCTCTAGCGCGGCATCTTAATGCACGGAGCTATTACGTGGGAAACCTCGAGTTTGCGTCAATGACTCAGGCCTCCTCCTCACCTTGGCTGCTGTGGCCAAGCCCGGCTCGGCCCTGTCATGGGCTGCCAGGCTCGCACCTAGCGGCTGCCGTCCGTGCCGCTAAAGTTATGGGTGACAAGAGTGTGACACTGGCAGGATGAATGGATCACAGCTGGCCTGCTGGCCCCCGAGGAATTATGTGGGCCCAAGGCGCCCCTGTGGGTTGCCGTGCTGAAGGCCCGCACCGTGTGCGCGTGGCATGGCGGGTATAAGGGTTGTGTCGCGCACGTCGTGCTCGGGTTTTGCGAGCCGTTCTGCTTACCAGCGTCACACCATCTCGCGAACACATTTCTCTTCCCTCCGTTATGTTTTTGATCTAGATAGGTAGATAGTTGTCTCTGTGCGATGGGTGCACTGCCTTCGCGAGCAAAGGTTTGTTTGTTTGCGTGGGGTGGCTGCTCGTGCCGCTATGCCAGGTAGCACGCGGAAGAGGCTTGGGCGTATGCGGCTAGCACAGGGCTTAGACCGCCAGATTCAGAAACCAGATTGCATTGCTATCTTCCTATTTAAGTAGTTGTTGCCATCTTGGGACGTGCGGCATGCAGCTAGCATTCGAAGCCGCCGCGCCGCCCCCGGGGCCGCCGACACGCGCGTTGGGCGCGACCTTGGGCAGCTGCTCTTTTCGTGCGGTATGGCTCGACTTGACTGTGTTTCTCGGCTGGGGTGTGAGCGTGGTGTGGGAAACCCCAGAGTGGCTCGGCGGCGGGGCGCCGCTGCCGTGCCCAGCGGTCGAGATTGACGATGGCTCGACGGAGGCTCAGGTCCGCCTCCTCCGGATGCACGTGGCCTTGGCGCGCCATGCTGTGACCCCTCAAAACTTTACTAGCTAGGCACGTTGTGTAGATGAAGTAGTACGACCACTTGCTGGTAGCGCACTGGTAGCGCAGTGTTTGATCGACGGCAGCGACTCGCGCTATGTTGGGTGGGCTGCCGCCGCTGGCCTGGAGGGGCGGGCTTTGAATGTTCCTGTCGTGTAATGCTTCGGGCGCAGTATTCGCTGTTCGCTCACACTGGGACCCGGGTGGGGTCGCGCTTTGAGTGCTGCAGCGGCACGGCTGGCGCTTGGGCCAGGCATGGAAGGAGATCGCGCTTCCCTCCAGCGCGACGCCCGCAGGGCGGGTGCATAGATGGGCTCGCAGCGTCCGGGCGTCCAAGCAAGCGCAGTGATAATACGGGGTTGAGGCTCGACAACTATGTCAGGTTGCAGCCAGCGAGGAGGGTTACAGCCCACAGCCGGCCGGCGCCCTAGCTCGCTTGCCCCTAGCTGGGCCGCCGCCGCCGAGGGCGTTCCCCGGCCCCCTCCCCACAATCAACAACACGCGGTTGCAGGCGCCCAAGCGCCTCCAGCTCGCCGCAGCAGCCCCCGCAGGGCACACGGCACCGCTTCCTCCCGCGCTCCCAAACGCACATGCGCCAAGGAATCTCAGTACCCAGCCCTCGCAACCGTACATATTCGCCCGCACGCTCTCGGCTGCGCACATCAAAACCCCCTGTCGAGCTGCGCTGCCGGCCCAGGGCTACCTGGACTGGCAGCCCCCCGCCGCTCTCCAAGCCCCTTGCCAGCGGCACTCACGACCGCAGCCCGACCGCAGCCTTCTGGAGCCACGGGCAGTCGGGCACGACCCCAGGGCCTGCACACCTTGGCCCCTGGCTCCATGTCGCGGAACGGCGGCGCAACATGAAGGCCGCCCGCCTACCTGGTCACGACCAAGATCGTTGAAAGTGACACAGGCCTGAGCACGAGGCGCCGTCACATGCGCCGTCACAGCGGCGTCGCATGAAGGCCTCTCCCGCCCTCTCAGCTCACGCGCTCGTGTCATCCGTTCACATGGATCAGCACACCTGCTGACAAGCCGCCTGCGCTGCTGCAGGGAAAGTAAGCACCTGCCGTCCTGCCACCGATCCTTCCATGCATTCGTTCATCGCGCGTCCAAGCTGTAAGTTAACTGCAACAGGTAAACACACGCATGCGGTAGGTGGAGAGAAAAATCGCAGCCACTGCGTACCGGACCACAAACACCACAAAGCGGCTGTGCAGGCGTCAGTAAGCCCAGCCCAGCGCCCACCAGGCGCCACAAAACGAGCGCGCAGGTCGGGTCACGCATTAGGACAAAGACGACAATAGATGAAGAAGCGTAAGTCACGCCGTAGGAGAGAGGGAAGCAGGTAGGAAAGTGATGTCGGCACCGCTGATACGGGCCACAGCGCTGTCAAGGGTCATGCTGGCGCACAGCCCGCCAAGGGCCAACCAAGGGCCGCGTGCGCGCGTCGCAGCAACGCACCGCAAAAAGCACTCCTGTCATTCATAGTCGCGTTCAAAGAGCATACAGACCCGATAAGGCGTGTTGAGGCATAGTTTTGAGAAGACAGGCTGCAGCTGGCGCTTCAGCTCGGACCGCCTGGGAGCTAGATCATCAGGGAAGCGCCCCCATACTGCGCCTAGCCATGCGCGTTCAGCTGTGTTGCTACTCGGTGCCAGCTCCAGGACCAGCGCACACGGTGCGATCCGCAAGCGGCCGCCAGACCCCACACAAATTGGCGCCCCAAAGACTTCAAAGGATAAATGAATGAACGCCGTACGCCCCTCCCGTACGCGTGCCGTATGGTCAGGGGCACCGGCGTGGTCACATGGGTCGCTAGAGCAGCGTGGCGCAAGGCACCAGCGCAAAGCCGTCGTTGAGCGTGTCGTGACCGCCGCCGCCGGTAGCGCGGCGCTGTAGCAGCGCCTGCCAGAACGAGGGCGCCTGGGGCTCAGCGCCCTCGAGCTCAGTGTCCAGGAGCGCCAAGTTCGTGGGCTGGGGCCGCGGCTGGGCCTCCTTGACGAACGCCAGCCGCCGCTGCTCGGCTGGTGGAGGCGCTACAGCCGCAGAGCCCGCCGCCGGCGAGGCGGCTGCCGCCGCCGCCGCCGCGGCCGCGGGCAGCGGCGGCAGGCCGGCCTCCCTGGCCTGCCGCTGCAGGGCCTCGAGCTGGTCTGCCAGGATGCCCAAGGCGGTGCGGTGCGCCTCCTGCAGCTCGCGCATCTCCCACCGCGCAGCCTCCAGCTCGGCGTCGCGCTCGCCTGCACGGGCAGAGGGATTGCGACCATGAATCGTCACGTGCCGGCTGCCAACCAGCTCGCTTCCGGGCAGCAGCTGCATGACGATGCAGCACACGTCAGGGGCGCAGCCGGCTTACCTATGACGTGGAGGGCCTGGCCGAGGCGCATGTGAAACACCTGAGCCGCAGTCATCCTGCGCCAGCCGCCGTCAGGCACCGCGCCCTCGCCCTCGGCGTTCGCGGCCGTGCACCCGTCGCGCTTGCTGGTGCCCTGTTCCTCCTCGCCCTTCTCGCCGCACGCGCTGTTCTCTTCATCGCCGCTACTGCCGTCGCAGCTGCTGCCAGCCTCGCGATCTCGCTCGCAATAGGGCCGACCGGCGGCGTCGAGGCTGCGGCGGCTGGCGCCGGTGAGGTAGCTCCACAGCGACGAGCTCGTTGTCATGCCCGACGAAGATGCCGCGGCGTCGCTGTCGCTGCTGTCGGCGCTGCAGCGGCTGAGAACGCTGTCGTTGCGGATGTAGTCGCGGGCGCTGGGGCCGGAGTCCATGCCAAGGAGCGGCCACCACCAGGACGCAAAGGGCGAGGCGGCGTCGGGTTGGGCGGCATCGGGCTGGCTCGTCGGCGTGGCGATGGCCGTCAGGCGAAGACCAGCGGCGTGATGTTGTTGTGTGTGCTGGTCACGGCCGTGCTGCTTGCTGCGGCGATAGGGCGTGAAGTCGATGTCGACATCGGCGGCAAGCCTGCGGGACGGCACGGACACATTGTTAGCCGGAGCGTCGCCCACGTGCCGTTACAAACCATCTGACCAAAACGCAAAACAGGCTCTGATAGTGTGGCCCTGCGTGAGAGTAGCTCACATGTTTACGAACGCGCCCTCGGGTGCGGCGTCGCGTCGTGCCAGCGGCAAATGCGCCTGGGGTGGGAACATAAGCGGTCACATGCCGGTTTACAAGGTTTACAGGGCCCACGCATTTGTAAGTTCTCTGTGACGAGGTTCTGTCAGGCGTGGCCCATTACACGGCCCCACAGAAGGCGGACAAGATTCGGACGATTCGCATGACCCGAGTGCGAAGAGACGCAGCCCCCGCGTAACCCGGCAAAGGCAGGTTACCATATCTGTCAATAAGAGGATTGCAGTTAGGTCTGCACTTGCGGGCGGGCTGCCGCGCTGCCACGTAGCCGTGGACCTTGACACGCTGACAACGGGCGGCGCGCCGGCGTGCGAATCTATTCGCAAGCGGTCACGCTATACCCTGAGTGCTTCTTGAGCATGTGAGCGGTCTTCCTAGCGCTGCGTCCGGTGTGCAGCGCGTTCGTCCTTCTGCGTCAAAGTTTGGTCGCCAGCACTGTCAACTCAGTTTAAGGCTTGGACCATGTGTGCTTGTATATATATGTATCCGCACGCGAGTGCTGCGTTCGATATGGGGGCGCGCAGGCCGAACAGTCAGACTCCCGGTCATACACTTTGGCGCTCCGCGCCCTTCCGCGCCTTCCGGCAATCTAGTTATATGCAATCTGCCGTTCTCTGTCACCTGGCGAAAGTCGTCCCATAAGGTTAGTGGGCCTGCGTCATCCGGACTCACCCCGCGAACGGCGGCTGCTTGCATGCCGAAGGTAGAGGATTAGGCGCTGCACAAGCCACACTGACTGAGGCGTGCAACAGCCGCCAAGAGAGTCTGGCTGACGCATGCGGCCTGCTAACGCTTGCTACGAGCGGATCGTAACCCCTGCGGCTGCCAGTTCGGCATCCTGTCGATGGGGCGGTGACAGAAAGCGTCGCTGGCTGCCCCACTGCCCACTCCCTGCGCCCCTCGCCGGCGACCTAACCGGGCGTGGCTGGTGACCGGGGGCCGCGCCCTGGCCTCCTGCTCCCCGGCGCGGCGCCGCGGTCCCTCGGTGCACGGCCGGCCCCGCGGCCCAGCCCCCTGGCCTGCCCCCCCCCCCCTGCCCACACCACCACGCCGAAGCGCGTACACGCGGCGCCGCTCCCGGCAGGTACCCCGGCCCCCTGCCACGCCTAGGCTGATTCAACCCAAAAAGAGGTATTGTCTGAGTTTAAGTAAGCGTGCCGCCGTACACGGCTCTCTTCGTTTGGTTAGGGCTCGGCGCCTGACGTGGCCCCCTGTGCAACCCAGGACCGAGTCAATCCCCTACCGCCCAGGCCGGCGGGTGGGGGCCAAGGCGCTCACAACTTTCTGCCTTTGGTACAGCGGCATGTTAAAGCATCCGCTTTACATCCTGGACCTCGGGGGAGCGCCGCCCGAGGGCTCGAATGTGCGCCGTCATTGCATGGGGACGACCTTATCATCATGCTTAACGCCGCGGCGCCTGATATGCAGGCAATAAATGCGCTGGAGCATGCAGCCTATGCCTCCAGCGGCACGCCGGGGTTGGCCAGCCCGGCACCGACCGCGGGTCGTTCTTCCGGCGCCTCATCGGCAGACGCGGCGGCTGCGGACGGCAGCCTGATGCTGTCCCTTGCGGGCTTGCGGCTTGCCCGCTCACAGCCGGCTGCCAACTCGGTGGCGCCTGCCGACGAGGCAGCTGCGGAGCTAGCTACCGGGATGGAAGAGGCAGCGGAGTTCCTTAACGGTGCGCTGGCAAAGCGCACCGTTGAGCGCCAGGATGCCTGCGCCAAGGAGCTCTGCGCATGGCTGGTCCGAGTGGGGCTCGCCCCTGACAAGGCCCTGCTCCGGTGCACGCCGGCGCACGCTCTGCCGTACGTGATGAAGGGCTGGCTGCCGGCCCTCAAGGGCCGCGCGGGTGGCGAGTGCAGCCCCAGCCACACCAACACCACGCTCTCGCTGCTCAGCGGCTACTTCGAGCGCATTGGGCGGACCGGGCCGTACGACCCCGCCACTGGGCAAGGAAACCCCTTGCCATCGTCCGTCTGGACAGGGGACTTCCGCAAGGCGTACGCTTAGAAGGCGTGCCAGGCGGGCTACGTTGAGCGCTCGGCAGTTCCCGGTTCCAGCACCTGGAGGCCATGGGCGAGTGCGCCGGCGAGAGCTGCCACAGCTTCCGGCGGGGCGCGCTGCAGGACGCCGCGGCCTCCGGTGCGGCGCCGGCGGAGCTGCATGCCCTGGGCCAGATCAAGACGCCGGCGGTGCTCAGCCGCTACCTGGACCTGAGCCGCCACGAGCCCGTGGTGCCGCTCAGCCGCCTGTAGCTGGCTGACCGGAGATCACCCACGTGGCCGCAAGGCCGCGCCTTCGCCGTGTGCGTGGGCAAGCACGGTGCCTGCTGAGGGGACGGTGGGCGGGTACTTTTGTGCTGCAGCGGTGAAGCGCCTGCTGCGTGCAGGAAAGCAGCATGTGCTTTTAAGCGTGTGGTAGCAGCAAGCAAGTGCCTGGCTTGCGCGTGTCGCGGGCTCATGGGCGCCAAGCTGGTGCCGTACCCAATCGCGTATTGCCTCGGCCGAGCATTGGGGCAAGGTCCAAGGTGCATTGCACGCGGGTTTGGGTTCCGTCGTACGGCGTGCGGCTACTTCAGCCCCGGAGGCAGCACTGCCTCTTTCGCCCAGCTTGCACAGCACGCGCACCGCAGTGACGCTAGGTTCTTGTATTTGCAGCTGATGGCATCTCTATGGCACCGCAGGTGGAACACTTCTAGAGCGATGGGCTCCGGCGACCGCGAGCACGCACAAGCTGGGGGCCTCGACACCACGGCGGCTCAGGAAAGTACTCTCCGGTGCGGATCCCCATAGCCTAGCTGCTCCCGCACGCTGCGATGCGCACAGCCTGCTTGATCACGCTGCTGCACAGATTCTTTCTCCCTCGTGCAGCCAAGAACCATTGCGCGGGGTTGCACACACCTTGCTTGTTGGCCGGCCGCGGGCGAGGGGTCCAAACTAGTATACTGGGTTGGGCTCCCTCATCGCGGTGCCGGCCCCGCAGAACCGGGACAATTCGGCTGCGAATAACATCCGTCTCCTGACCTGGGAGCCTCCTTTCCATCTCCTCCTACTCGTGGCCTTGTGACGGCCCCACCGCGTCAGCTGCGCCAAGCCGCTCCGGCCTTTTGCCGCGCCCTCGGCCGCCCGCTCCCTGCCCCTCCCTGCCCGAAGCACACTGCACTTCTGAGCCAGCGCAGCGACACCCCCCACCCTCGTTCGATCTGCCTCGCCACCCGGCAGCATCCGCCCCGTCTTCCGCCCTTCCGCCCCACGCCCGACACACGCCCAGCGGCTCCCCAACGGCAACAAGACACGACACGTAACGTACACGCCGCACCTGCCACACCGGGCCGCACACATCGTACCTCTCCTATCGCCTACCTCCCACCGCCAGCATCTTACCTCCTACCTAGCCCGCCTCCCCGGTCCCCACATGCCCCGCCCCTAGCTCGCCACTAGCGTCGCCTGCGCCTCCTCCTCCTCGTCTGTCGAGATCACAAATGAGAGCCAACAAGCTCTCAGCGGGCAGCGGGCAGCCTGCGCAAGTCTGATCCCAGCATCCGACGTCCCGGCGGGCTTGCTCCGACGGTGGCGACGACGGCAAAGGCAGCGGCTACCATGAGCGCAGCGTTCGCGAAGGCAAGCAGGGTGAAGAGGCCAGCAGCAACCATAAGACCATTCTTGAGCAGGCTCGTGCGCAGGCTCTCGAGCAAACCGCTCAGCAGCACCGTACAGCCACCGGGTGGCCGGGCAATTCGAGTGGCCGGGCAAACGAGGAGCCCGAGAACGAAGACCCCATGGTCAAGGCCGCCAAGATTCAAGTGGCCGGGCAAACGAAAGCAGCTCTTATCCAGGGCGGCCTCACGTGCGTGCGTGAGGCCGCCCTGGACCAGAGCTGCTTTCGTTTGCCCGGCCACTTGAATCTTGGCGGCCTTGACCATGGGGTCTTCGTTCTCGGG
>BDDC01000042.1:130369-142348 GCA_001662425.1 Chlamydomonas sphaeroides
AGAGCCTGGTGGCGCGCTTTGAGGGCAAGCAGCCGCCCCAGACGCTGGCGCAGGGGCCGCCGGAGGTGGCGCTGGTGCTGGCGACGGGCGGAGAGCAGGCCGGCTCGGGCGAGGGCGGCGCGGTGCCCATGTCGCATTAAGGTGGTGGCTGGTGGCGGCGGTGGCTGGTGGTGGTGGTGATGGTGGCTGGTGGCGGCGGTGGCTGGTGGCGGCGGTGGCTGGTGGCGGCGGTGGCTGGCAGGCAGTGGTGCCTGGTGCGAGGCAGCGGTTGTAACGGTCGAGATTCGGCCGAGTTTGTCCCGAGTTTCTGCCGAGATTGTCCCGAGTCTCCCCTGGTTTCCACCGCGTTCCCCGCGCGCGTTGCAGCCGGCGCCAGCCCCATCCAGCAACCGTCCTCCGTCCTCCCATCCGCCCTCGCACAACCCCACGAGCCCCGTCGCGACCCCAGCCGAGCCGGCGCCCGACTCGCAGCGTCCCAGCCGGTCCGTCGCCCAACTCGTCACGCTCGCGCCCCTGTCCGCCCCACTCTTTTCTCCTCGCCAACGGCTCCACGCCCAACGCACAGTTCCCCATCGGCTCAGCTCCCAACTGCCTGTACGGTGCAAGGAGTACAGGCATCTGTTGGGCATGTGGCCGTTAGGTAGGCACGTGCGCAGTTAGTTGGGCCGTTGGCCGTATAATCACAAGCTGTCCCAGAATGAAGGTTTCACTATTTTTTGCCGAGCACGGGGGTCCTCCGTTGGGTCGGTACCGCACAGGGGACCCCTGGTACCGCAGCTGGCAGGGGCAGGGACCTGAACCGCCTAGACTGGCGGATGGCGCCGGCGGTCTCGATATGCGTCACGTGGCGACAAGGTCTAGCTTGTCTGTTTGCTCTTAGGCAACGGCTTGATATCAAGGTGGCACCGACCCTTATGTCGCGATGCTCAGGGGTCGAAAGTGGGGTTTGTGGGTCGGCACGTGTCGTCAGCTCAGAGGCACAAAGCATGTGTGTTGTGTTGCAACGCTGGGGGCCGTGTGGGGTGAAGAGTATGCTGCCAGGCAAGAGCCAGAAGCGGCGTGTCGTGATGGGCCAGCCCTTCCGGCGCCTCCCACCGCCCCGAGACTCATACTGTAGCGCATAGCAGTGACCACATAGTACATACATCAGACGGCACTGCGACTGCCGCTGCCACTGCGTTGACGCGCTGCTGATTTGTCGCCGATTGTGGCCGCGTGCAGCTCACGCCATGGCTCTACAAGCTGCAATCCAGGGCCTCAAGGCCCAGTCAAGCCCTCTAGGCACATCTATGGCTCGTATGTTCGCGTCGGCAGCAGACACGATTAAGGTCGAGGTGCAGCCCTACAAGATGCATCGCATTGAGGCGCCTAGCAACATTGTGGAGACGAGCGTGGCGGAGCTGAAGCAGTTCTATTCTATTATGTACAAGCTTCGGCGCATGGAGATTGCGGTGCGTCCCGTTGGCGAATGCAGCAGCTCCGTGTGCTCTTTCCACTCGCAACTGGTCTGGGGCAGCGCGGGAACATGGGCCGCATCCCCCGGGGGCCGCAACATACTGGCACGCGCGGGGGGTGTGGGTTTGGCTCGTGCGCCGCTTACCGCCCACGCTAACTGGCTGGCTATTCGACCGGGGGCTGTGGCCACAGCTATAACTCCACAGGCAGTTTGTGTAGCCAGCAACATGCTGCTCGGCGCACACCTGCCTACTGGCCGTGCAGCCGCTGACGTTCTATGCGCGGCAGTTGCCTCGTGCATCGTCCCGCTCTGGCCCCAACCTACCCGCACCTGTGTCCATCCCTAGCCGGTTGTGCGGCGGGGCGTCCCGAACGCGCAGCAGCCCGCCTGCCCGGCTGCAGCGGCACGCCGCGCCCGCCGCTGTCCCTCACCCCGCCCCGCGCACCCACACGCCACCCCAAGCCCCACGCCGCTGCTGCCGATATGCTTTCCCCACACGCCGCCTGGCTCGCCGCCCTCCACCCCCATAGCCTGCTCCGGCCCCGACGCGCGCCACGCCCTGACTCGCCCGCTTACCCGCCTGCTGACCCGCCCCCTGCCACGCCTCCCGCCGCACCCGCACCCCCCAACAGGCCGACATGGCGTACAAGTCCAAGGCCATCCGCGGCTTCTGCCACCTGTACGACGGCCAGGAGGCGGTGCTCACGGGCATCGAGGCGGCCATCACGCACCAGGACTCGATCATCACCTCGTACCGCGACCACTGCCAGCACGTGACGCGCGGCGGCAGCGTGGTGTCGCTCATGGCCGAGCTCATGGGCAAGCGCGAGGGCGCCACGCGCGGCCTGGGCGGCTCCATGCACATCTACAACAAGGAGAAGAACTTTTACGGCGGCAACGGCATCGTGGGCGCGCAGATCCCGCTGGGCGCGGGCATCGCGCTGGCGCACAAGTACCGCGGCGAGCCCAACGTGTGCATCACCATGTACGGCGACGGCGCCGCCAACCAGGGCCAGAAGTACGAGGCGCTCAACATGGCGGGCCTGTGGAACCTGCCGGTCATCTTCGTGTGCGAGAACAACCACTACGGCATGGGCACCGCCGAGTGGCGCTCCGCCAAGTCGCCGCTGTACTACACGCGCGGCGACTACATCCCCGGCATCAAGGTGGATGGCATGGACGTGCTGGCGGTGAAGAACGCGGTCGCTTTCGCCAAGGCCTACTCGCTCGCCAACGGCCCCATCGTGATGGAGATGGACACGTACCGCTACCATGGCCACTCCATGTCCGACCCGGGCAGCACCTACCGCACGCGCGACGAGATCAACGCGATGCGCACGGAGCGCGACCCCATCGAGCGCGTGAAGAAGCTGCTGCTGGCCAACGGCGTGGACGCGGCGGAGCTCAAGAAGATTGACAAGGAGGTGAAGAAGGAGATCGACGACGCGGTGGAGACGGCCAAGGCCGGCAACATCCCGCCCGCGCACTGGCTCTGGAAGAATTTCTACATGGACCCCGTGGGCGGCAAGGTGCGCGGCGTGCTGCCCGACCAGTACTACGTGCCGGACTTCGACCCCGAGTACAAGAACTGAGGAGGGGCGCGCAGGGCTTGGGGTTGGGAGGGGGCAGGGGTGGTGGGCCAAGGGTGGAGCCGGTGGGGAGGGATCGGATGCGGGATGCGCGTGGGAGGGTGCAGGGAGGCGCAGGCGGGATGGGTGCGTGCTGACGGGGTGGGGCGCGTGTTGCGGTGTGGGGGGCGGGCGGCTGGGCGTGTTGCGGACCTTGGCAAACAGGGACCCGCAGGGCCCTAGCCCGGCTTACGACGAGAGCGTGAGGGTGGCTGGTGACGCGATGTGGGAGGGCGTAGGTGAGGGTATGGACTGCGGTCCCGAGTAAGCGCTGAGGCTGCGGCGGCGGTGCTGCTGCTGCTGCTGCCGCGTTGCGGGCATTTGGATAGGCGTTGGGCAGCATGGCCGCAGGTGCTGGCAGTGTGCTCCAGATGCGGCGGTGGTGTGGCGGCTGGGATAGCCGAGCGCGCAACACGGAGGGGCTCTGCGGCTGCACGCGCAGGCAACCTGCAGCATGGGACCTGTGGTGGCGGCTGTGCGGCTGTGCGTGCACGGCCTGCGTCGGGGGCGGGTCCGCCGCATGTCAAGTGTTCCATGAGGGCCTGAGGCCGACCCGTGCCGCGCTGCGTCCTGGGCGTCAGGCTGTCTGCAGGCTCGGCCGCAGTGCCAGGCGTGAACGGCCTTCAACTGCTTCCGACACGAGTTACAGCAGCTCACAGCGGCAGTCGGCGTGCCCACCCACCCACCAGCCAGCCAAGGAGCTAGCCAGCGCTCTTGCGCGCAGCGCACTATCTCGCAGCGTTGCGGGCTAGAGGCAGCCACTTCGAGGGTGTGGTTATGCGTCAGGTCCATGCGCGCGCGCGCGTCATGCGGAGGCACGTCCAGCAATGCACGGAGGATGCAGGTGCGCGGCAGCCACGTGTGTGCACGCGTGCATCCCCACCCCAAACTCGACTTTGGCCGGGCCCACGCCCCGCTCTCGCAGCGGAGCGCCGGGTCCCTGCCCCCGGCCTTGCAACACCCCGCGGCTCCCCGCCGCCCCCACGCAATGCCCTACCTACCCTCGTCCCACCAGCACACCGGGTGCCGCCCCCGGCCCACCCGAAGCCGCACCACCCCAGCTAGCGCCCGGCACCCGGGAGGCGCCCCTCCCAAACCCCTGCGTCGCTGCGCCTCACGGCGCTCCGCTCGCTGACGTGGCGCCTGTTGTCGTGCGCCCCAAGCAGCCCACGGCTGCCAACAAACCCGCCCCCTAACATATGCCGGGCTCGCGCCCCGGCCCCACATCCCGCGCTCCATCCCCCAGGCCCTGCAGCCGCACAGCCCCGCAGCCCTCCCTCACAGCGGCAGCTGCGGCACCCCAGGCGTCCGTTCCCGCTTGCTGCCTCCGCCCATCGAGCTCCCCTTCGACGAGCGCGACCCCGCATGTGACATCATCCGGCCCAGCGGCGGCGCCCCGCCCCCCCCGCCACCGGCCTCGGCCGCCGCCGCCGCCACCGCCTCCGACTCGGCCTGCGCCGCCGCTGCCGCCGCCAGCACCTCCCGGTGCTCCGCCTCCTCCTGCGCCGCCAGCTTGGCGGCGCGGCGATGCCGCCGCCACTCAGTCTGCACCACCAGCGCCGCCATGTGCTGCACGGTGCCGCAGTGCGCGTGCCACGTCAGCACCTGGCGGCCCAGCGAGAAGATGCGCTTCGCCGGCGGCAGGCGCTTGACGCGGTCGAACGAGAGCTCCAGGTTGCCGCACTCGAGCAGGCAGCTGCGGGGAAGGCGGTGAGGGGGACAGCGAGGGGCGTGGTGGAGCGGGGCGTGCGGCAAGGTGCCGGCTGCCTTGCCCTCTGCTCTGACTCTCCTGCCCTGCGCTGCAGGGCCCGCCCCTGCCTGCCACCGGCCTGCCCTCCTCACCTGGCCTGCCGGGTCATGATGAGCGTGCAGTCCTCCAGGCGGCACAGCGCCTCCTCCACCACCCCCGACCCCGCCTCGCTGGCGGCCCCGTCGGCGCCCGACAGCAGCGCCAGCACCGACAGCACCTGCGGCGGGCGGCAGCGGAGCGAGGCATAGCGGGACAGGCGGCGGTCGGGAGCGAAACGACGGGAGGGCTCCGCCGGGCACGCGCCGAGGATGGGACCGTCAGTGGCAGGCGCGCCCTACCGCACCGCCATGCACCCTCCTCCCCCTCCTTCTCCTTCGCGTCACGACACGACGCCCTCCACACCCCTACCTGCTGCTTTATGAGTGCCAGCAGCAGCTGCACGTAGGCTCGGAACTTCTCGCCGCCGCTGGCCGCCTTGTCCACAGCGCCGCCCAGCTCCAGCACCAGCGCCAGCGCGCCAGCGCTCGCGCCGCCCTCCACGCCGCCCGCCGCGGCCGTCGCCGCCGCGGCGCCGGCCGCCCACTCGCGCAGGCGGGTCAGCATGAGCCGCGTATGGCGGCGAGTGACACCCATGAGGAAGCCGCCCAGCGCGCCCTCGGCGTCGTCGCCGTCGTCGGCGGGCGCTCCGTCGGCGCCCACTCGCATGGGCTTGAGCAGGTTCAGCTTGACCTGGGGGGTGGGCGGCATGAAGGCCAGGTCCAGTATCCGTGTTATGTTCGCGTTTATTATGCTTTCGTTCGATTGATCGGGTATGTAGTATATTGTCGAGGCAGGGGGCTTGAGCAGGTGCAGCTAGACCTGGCGGCCTTTGCAGGGATGGGGAGTTGGGGCTGTTTGCTCCGGGAAGCCTCACGGCTGCAGCGCAGCGCGAAGAGGTTGGGCTAGCGTCCTTGGGCGGCCGGCGCTTGCTCGGGAGAGCCTCGCGGTTGCTGTGGGGCCCCGCATCCCCAGCCATCCTAGCCCAGCCGTCCAACGCGCCCGTTGCATTTCCCTCGCCCCCCTGGCTCCCATCCTTCCTGCCCTCTCCCCCTCGCGCTCACGTGGTCCCTCAGCAGCGGGCACTGCACCGAGGCAGCCACCCAGGCGTCCAGCCCGATGCGGGCCTCGGGGGGCGGCGATCCGCCCGCCGCAGCCGCAGCCGCCGCGGCCGCCGCGGCCGGGTCGGCGGGGTCGAGCTGGAAGGCCAGCGCGTTGGCGATGAAGGCGGGGGCGGCGTCCTGGGGGCGGGGCGAGGGTTGGTGGGGCGAGGGGCGGGGATTTGTTGCCTGGATGGGCTAAGCGAGGCCGGGGAAGGGGACGAAAGGCGTGACGGCCGGCTCTTGGCCTCCCCCGTTTGCGCGCTGTCGGCCCTCGCAATGCTGCCAGGCTGCTGCTGCGTCACCCCACTTCCGGGCCTGCCCCATGGCCCCTGGCCTCCCGTCCTGGCCCCCCAGCCCCTGGCCCCATAGCCCAGCGCTCACCGCTGCCATGTTGCTCCGGCTGCGCGGCGTCTTGGGCGACAGCACCCCCGCCAGGTAGCCGGGCACGGAGCTGGGGGGCAGGGCGCCGGAGGCCGAGGTGTCCATCATCTGGGGGGGCAGGAGGGGAGGCGAGGGGAGGGGACCGGAGGGGCGGAGGGGCAGGGAGGGACGGGGTGGAGGGGTGGAGGGGTGGAACAGGGACAGGGTTTTGCTAGGGCACGCGTGCGTGCATGGCGCATGGCGCGTGGCGTGCGCATGGTCCCAGAGGCGGAGGCGGGCACTAACCCAAGCCCCCCTCCTTTCCCCCCTCTCCCCTCCCCGTGCAACCCACCTCGAAGCGGCCCTTGCCCAGCCTCGTGATGGCGGTGTGGAGCCGCTGCACCTCGGCCGCCAGCAGCGCCAGGAAGCGCGGCCGCGGCAGCCGGAAGAAGCGCTCGGGGGGCGGAGGGCCGCCGGTGAGCGTGGCGTCGGCCACGGCGGCGGCGTAGCGCGGGTCGCGGCGGACCTTGTCGGCGTCGGCCTCCTCGGCCTGCGCGGGGCAGAGGTGGGCGGGGGTGAGGCGAGGGGCGGCCCACCCAGGCAGGCGGACTCGCAGTGTCAGGCCGCTCGTGGGGGCCTCGCCGGCCCCTGCTTGCTTGGTGCGTCGTCATTCTCGCCCCAACCCCACCCATGTCTCCTTGCCTTCCCAGGACCCTCGCCCCAGCACCACCCGTGCCTCTTGCTCCCAACCCCGGCCCCCACCCTGCCTGGTGCCCTACCGGCACGCTGACTGCCATGAGCGCGGCGTTGAGCCTGTCGCGCACCACCGCCGAGCGCACGCCGAGGATGGCGTCGGCGATGGCCACCGCCTGCGGGGGAAGGGCAGGGGCAGGCACACAGGGTTGATGGCGCCAGGTTGTCAAGCTCAGCCAGGGCACTGCTCGTTCCGCCACATCACACCCCGAGGCATGCAAACACACGAACCCTATTTCGGCCCTGTAAAGGTGAACACACGAACCCGCACTCCGCCCCTCCCCCGCTCCTTCCCGCCCACCTTGTGCACGCACAGCCAGGGGTACTGCTCGTCCCTGCCCGCCTCCCGGGGGTACTCGATGCACACCGTCTTGGACGGCTGCAGGCGGGGGGCGGCAGCGGGACCGCGAGGTCAGCGACACGGGGCGCAGAGGTTCCGGCCCTGGCCCATAAGGGCCCACGGGCGAGGGATCCGGGGAGGTGGCCGGCTCCCCCGTGCCGGGGGTTGGGTGGTTGATCCGGGGGAGCTAGCTCCGCCCGCCTGTTGCTCCTCCTCCTTCCAGCCCCACTCCCGGGCGCCAGCCATGGAGGCAGTGCGCGCTGCGACACAAACCCAAGCGGAGCCCCCTCCACCTCCCCTCCACACCCACCTGCAGCGCCAGGCTGGACGCCGCCATGAACTCGATGAAGGTGGCGAAGTCCCAGGTCTCGGACAGGAAGCGGGCGAAGGTCTCAAGCCGTATGTCCTCTGGGGTCCATTGGGGAGGAGCGCGAGCGCAGGCGTTCGGGTGTCGTCGGGTTGCGGCGGAGGCAGCAGATGTCCAGGCCCATGGGTCATTGGATGAAGCCGCCTGCCCCCGTTCCGTGTTTCGGGCAATGCCCGAACTCACAAGCGTACTCTGCAACCCACAGCCAGCACTCACGGTCGCGGTGCAGCTGCGCAGTGCACCTATGACACGAACCCTGCCGCCGCCGCCCTGCCTTTCTGCTCCCCTATTCCCTCCCCTTCGTCTTTCCCTGCCCCTCACCGCCGCGGTGCAGCGCCAGCGTGTTGGCCAGGCACGCCGCGTACTCGTCCACCAGGCTCCGCTGGCCGTACTTGTTGGAGAAGTGCGCAAACACGATCTCGGGCACCGACAGCCGCCGCAGGGCCTCCATACGGCCCATCTTGCGGAGCAGCGCCTCGCCTGCGGGGGCCGGAGGAAACGAGGGGAGGGGGAGGGAGGGGCGGGGTTCGGGTTTGGCACGATGCGGCCCAACCCCCATGTGTGCATGGGCATGGACAGCCCCATGTCCCTCGCGCCCCGACCGGGGAGGCAAGCTGCATGTTCGGGAACCCAACGCATGGGCAGCAGCCCCTGGCGCCTCCCTGTGCCTGCCTCCCTCTGCCTCTGGCCCCTGCTTGTTCTCCTCGCTTTCCCCTCCTGCGTCCCACCGTACACGGTACACCCCTCCCCTTCCTTCCCCTTGTCCTCCTCCTCCCGGCCCTCCTCCCGCCCTCACCGTCCTTGTACACGCTCTCCACCAGCGCCATAAGCCAGCCCCGGGGCCGCGGCCGCGCGTTGCGGTGCTGCTGCAGCGCCGTGGCCAGGCGCGCGTTCTTGGGCGCGGCGCCCAGCTGCTGCGTGGCCGAGGAGGACGAGGCGCCGCCGCCGGGGCTGTGCAGCGGGAGCAGGGGGCCGGCGCAGGGAGGAGAGAGGAAGCGCGGGCGCGCGGAGGTGGAGAAGCGCAGAAGAGGGGGGGCATGACATGGCGTGGCTGGAGACGACAGACAGAGTTCCGAGATTGCAGCAGCACGAGGCGGACAACAGCAGCCGCAGCGCGAGGCGGGGTTGGGCAGGAGCAGGGGCAAAGGGCTGGGATGGATGGAAGACGCAGCGGCGGCAGGGCGGGCGGGCGGGGCGCGGCTCACCCGCTGCTGGCCTCGCCGAACAGGCCCAGTGCCATGGACGCCCCTGACGGCGCCGCCTGGGCGCCGCCCATGGCCGAGCGGAACAGCGAGCCTCCGTCGGCGGCGCCCGGCCGCGTGCCGCGGAACGCGCTCTTGAGCATCCGCAGGCCGCCGCTGGCGACGGAGGCGATCGTGGCGCGGCCGCGGCCGCTGCCGCCGCCGTCGGCGTCCTCGTAGCCGCCGATGACGGACGACAGGCGGCTCACGACGGCTGAGCGGCCGGCGGAGTTGGCGGTGGCGGCGGCGGCGGTGGCACCGAGGGAGGGCCTCTCGCCCCGCGCGCGTGAGACGGCGGAGGTCTGTTGCGACCGAGCACCCGCCATCGGCTGCCGGTGCTCGGCCACTGATTGGCGGCCATCAGAGGCGTTTGTGCGCTGGCGGCGGTAGGCGGCGGCGCCGCCGGCGCTGCCGCCGCCGGCATCGCCGTCGGCGACGCGGACGCTGCGCTGGCTGCGGGCCGCCAGCGGCCCGGCGCCGTCGGCGGTGCCGCCGCGACCGCCGCTGCCGCCGCCTTCGCCGTCGCTGCCGTCGGCGTCGGCTTCATCGCCGCTGAGGGGCGCAAAGGAGTACTCTCCGTCGCCGCCGCCGCCGCTGCCGTTGAAGCTGGGCCTCGTGCTGCCGTCGCCGCCGTCGGCCGAGGCAGCGACGTCGCCGTTGCCGCTGGCCCGCTGCGCCTCCGTCGGCGACGTCAATGATGACGCCGCGCCTGCCGCTGCGGCGCCCGCCGCCGCCGCCGGGCGGGCGGCGCCGCTGGCGGCACCAGGATGCCGGGGCGGCTTGCTGGACGCCGCCGCCGCGGCCCCTGCCGTCGGCGCCGCCGCCGGCCGGGAGTCGCCTTCCCACGCCTCGCCGGCGCTCCAGCCGCCGCCGCCGCCGTCCTCGTCCTCATCCTCGCCGTCGCTGGTCTCGTAGATGAAGTCCTGCGACTTTTTGTCGACGTGGATAGACATGGACTCGGCGAGCTCGGGCTTGAAGCGCCGCTCCTCGATTGCTTCGTCGCCAGAGGCGGCGGAGGCGGCGGCCGCCGCCGCCGCCGCGGCGCCGACCGCGGCGGCGAGCGCGCCGCGCGGCGACGGCAGCGCCGCCGCCGGGCCCTTGGCGTTAGCGGCCGGGCGGCCTGTCCGCGAGCGGCCTGCACCCGACCCGGCGGCGCCGCCGGCCGTGTTGCCGCCGCCGCCACCGCCGCCGAGTGCACCCTTGCCGGCCTTGGCGTTCCTGCCGCCGCGGGACTTCATGCCGCTGGCATCCATGAGGATCTGCGGGGCGGCGGGATTGCAGACGTGCTCGGCAGCCAATCATCACACGCTCTCTGTGCTAGTTGAGCGGGAATCGATGCATCTTCATGACGAGCAGTGCAAGGAGGATTCATGCCGCTCCGTGGAAATTGGAGACGGAGGCTTGGATACCAGCGAGAGGCTTGTGCCGAGTGCCTGTGTGGGCTGTGGTCGCAAAGCCACCGGTGCTGCGTCATGCTCGCTGCTGGCTTCGTCGGCGCTCCCCGCTCACCCCGGACACGCACAAAACATACACGCGCCCCTTTCCCTTTCCCTCCCCCTGCCCCCAACCCCCCTGCCCCCCTCACCTTCATGAGCGCGTCTCGCTCGCCCTGGCTCAGCGTCTCCACCACCAGGCTGGCGGTGGCGTCGCTGAGGCACGCCAGCAGCGCCGCCGCCTCGCGGGGGGACAGCAGCGACAGCAGCTCGGCGGCCTTGGGCGCGTCCAGGCGGGCCAGGATGGCGGCCTTGTCCTGCGGGGCGGGGGAGCCGGAAAGGGCGGGGCAGCGACCAAAGTCCATTTGGCAGTAGCTGGATATGAGACCTTTATCAAAGCCCATTGGCCATACCGCGAGCTCGCAACCCTAACCGCATGTCCATGAGGCCCGCGATCTCGCGAGACTCTGCGGCTCCCTCCGACTTGAGTATCTATCACACAAAGTCACAATACGGCAGCAGCATGTCATACACCACACAACAGGCCAGCGAGCCCGGCTTCTCACCCGCACGTCCAGGAAGCCCATGATCTTGTCGGCCGAGGGCGGCGCCATGTCCCCCAGCGCGTCCGTGCCCGGAAAGGGGCTGGGCGGCGGCTGGGAGGGGCCCCGCAGGCCTGCGGCGGCAGCGCACGTCCGGGGGTCAGCACCGCGGCCCGCGGCTCCCCCTCCCCTCATGCGAGCTTGCCAGCGCAACAGCCGCCCCTCCCCTGCCCTCCCCTCCCCTCCCCTCGCAGCCCAACCCTCCACACGCCCTGCCTCCTGCCCCACAAAATCCCCAACGCGCTCTGCGCCCGCGCACCCGGGTCGCCGCCGGCTGCGCCCAGCCCCGCCGCGCCCAGCGCCGGCGGCCCGCCCGGCTCCGTGCCGCCGCCGCCTCCGCCACCGGCTGCGGCCCCCGATGCGGTTCCGTGCCCCTGCGGCCCCTCCTCGTCCTGGGCGCCGGCGCCGCTGCAGTGCTCGTCCATGTGAAGCACCGTCTCCGCCGCCACACGCGGCATCATGGCCTCGATGATGGCGTGGCGGGCCTCCAGGCTGTCCATGCCCTGGGCAGGGGCGGGGCAGGGGCCGGGGGAGGGCGCGGGGGAGCAGCGAGCGAGTCAGCGCAGGGAGGGGGGAGGGTGTACTGGTAGCAGATGATGCAGCACATGGAGGGGTCGAGGGCGGGAAGATAGCAGGAGAAGGGGCACGTTGGGGGGTCGGAGCGCATGTCGAGGCCAGCCCCTCGCCATGCCGCCGCAAGGCTGGAATGCATCACAGCCGTATCTCAGCAGCAGGGGAGCCGTACGTCTCGCAAGCCCGGCGTGGAAGCGAGTGATGGTCCTCTCAGAGACCCGGCAAACCTTCTCAGCAGCGCACACGTGTCGATCGTTGCAGTGAGAGGCTGAGATCAGGCAAGCTGCGGTCAGGCCAGCAGCAGCAGTAGCAGCAGCAGGCGGGCGGGCGGGCGGGC
>BDDC01000043.1:4129-28264 GCA_001662425.1 Chlamydomonas sphaeroides
AGGGGTGGGGGAAGCAGGCAGGCAAGGCGGCGGGTCAGGAGAGCAAGAGTGCGGCGGAGAGCAGCGGAGTGTGACTTGGGAGCAGCCACCGCCCCAGGCCCCACCTTCTGCGGCAGCTGGCAGCGTGCCGCCCGCTCGCCAAAGGCCAGCGCCGCGTCTACGGCAGCGCCCCGGTCGGCATCGAGCGCAGCCTCGGCCTCCTCCAGGAGCGCCCCCAGGCCGCTGTCCTTGGGCTTGGGCAGGGCGTCAATGACTGCAGGAAGCCGGAACGAATGGAGCGATGCCAGCGGACGGCGTCAGACGGCGCGGCATGGCTTGACATGGGCCAATTTGTTTATTACCAAGCAAGGTAAGTTTCTGTAAACGAGCTGGAGTCAAGCGGGCCTACCAGCCAAGCAAGGGCGCCCTTCCATGAATTCCACTCTATCTAATACAACAGTGAAAGGGCACCCGCCCACGCCACGGCATATAGAAGTGGTTTCAGCCGGTGCCCTGCCGGCGCAGGTGTCCGGCCCGTACAACACACCCTTGCCGAGATGCTCGGATGTAACGATGCCGTCCAGCGCCGACAGTTCCTGCTCCGATACCAGCGACAGCGCGAGCTCGGCGTAACGACTCACGCGGGTGTTGTCTGACGACATGGCCAACTCCAGCTCGGTGCCCAGCACGCTGCAACGGGACGGGCGGGACGGCGTTTGGGCGCGCGGTGCTTACGATGAAACTGCTCAGGGGCCCACAGTTACGGGCAGTCGGTTGGGGCTTGCACTCAACGCACGATAACGCGCATCTAGCGTACCCAAACACTTACTACGTTGACGTGTGGCATGAGGCGTACTTGACCCACTCGCAGATCTTGACGACGCGTGGCACCGTGAGTGCCCTACGCAAAGTTCAGGCCATCCGTCATTAACGCTCGTCATCATGGCGGTCTATCTTGACAATGAAACGGTGTAACAAGGCGGCGGCTGTGTATGCATGTCTGCACTACCACGGCGGACTCGTATGCATCGCTTGCGTACTCGCCTGTTGAGCTCTACCAGGACCTTGGCGGGTCGCTGTGGCGCGAGCTTGGCGCGAATGTGGTCGTGCACATCCAGCACGTAGGGCCTGTGTGCTAGCGCGTCAATGTCGGCTGCCAGAACAGGTTGCTTGGAGACAGCCTGCTCCATCTTCCTGAGCAGCTTGAGCTGCACCATGCTTGCTGTTACAAGCGACAGGCGCAAAATAAGGTGGTCGGTTGCTTGACTACTTCGCTCTGTTTCGGCAGCTGTTTATGAGCTTGGAGTGTGATGACCAGAGGTATTGAGATGCTCTCTTTAATGCGAGGTAATGCGTCAGGGCGCTACTTCTAGGCGAGGCCAGGGCGAGGGGCGTACGCGCGCGTACGGCATCGATTTGCTCGGCCCACCAATGATACTCCTGGCCGTGTCTCACGCCATGCTATGTTGACATATGATAAGCATATGGCCCATCTGTCGAAAGCAGCTCGGGGTGGCCCTGCGACTTGGGGGTACACCGGCGGGGGTACGCCGCCGCCCGTCTCGAAAAACGGACCTTCTCGCAAATGGCGACCCGGTGAATAGCAATCGAAAGCTGTCGCCAATTTCTAGCAATATTAGCGCTTGTGTCCTTGGTTGAGGGGTTCCCGTAGCCGTCGCGTAACTTAGACCTAAGTTGCAATTCCGACGAATAATCGTTTCGGAGTGTGTGACATTTTGACCGACTTTTCCACACACGCCGTGCAATGCAAATGACAACGCGGCACTCCCAGCTATGCCCACCTCAGAGCACAGGGCGCGAGACGTGCCTATGGGCTGCAGCGAGCCGTTACACTTCGTAAACAGGGCGCAAGGGCCATGGTTACTGCAAAGCGCGCAAGCGCAACAGGCACAGGGCACCCATCCATAGTCATCAGGAAGGGCGCTATTTTCAACCATGCGTGTCTGGCTGTGTGTCGAGTGCTCCGTTTCAGGCCACTTCGTCCGAGGATGGAACGTTCCGCACTGCTGACCCCTTCCTCGCGCTGACCCTGAGAGAGGTTAGGAGACCCATTCCAAGCACCCCGCCCACCCTTGCCACGCCGCCACGCACGTCGCCCATCCAGCGTGCCCCGCCCCCAGGTTTACGCTTGCTCCTCCAACAGCACCTACCACTACTCACACACCCGCTCGAGGACGCCGCAAACGTCACGTACGGCACGCAGCTCATCTTATCCGGGATAGGAAAGAGTTTGGAAGCACGGCCCAGCCCCAACACCCACAGTTCGTCTTTTATTCACATGCTGCACGTACGAGGTCCCTAGCTAGCGCTGGCCGCCAAAGCTAGATAGCCTTCGGGTTTGATATGACCGCCAATCGTTTGATGATGGCGTGATGCTTTGAACGAGGCATGCATCGAGGGTGCAATCCACCTTCCCATACGTTTCGCCACATGCATGTGTCCGGCGGCTGGGGATGGTCCAGGTACAGCAGCCTGCACTGCCCGTCCGTCGCCACAGCATGCAGTGACGCGCCGCCAAGCCAGCCGGTCCAGCCAGCAGGCGGCGTCCACCTTGGCCGCCCCTGGGTAGCGCCAGCACCCAAGCAGCTTCTTTCCTGGAGTCCAGAGTGCATGGCGGCGCAGGCTGAGGCGCCTGCCTTGCCCGTCTGTCACACCAGCGAACCGTAGCCCCGTCTGCCGCCGTAGCCAGCCAGCAAGGCCGCCCACCCGCCCGCCCGCCCGCCTGCCTGCAAGCCAGCAAGCCAGCATCAGCCACTTATCGCTGCGCTGCGCCTACAGAGCTTGCTTGCATGCCTTTCAGCAGGGGCCTGTCGGGGCCTCCAAGGGAGGGCCCATTGGTCCGTCAACGCAGAAGCCAACAGGGCCCTCCCAGGGGCCAAGAGCAAGGATGGAGCATGGAGGCCTTGCTTGCAGGGTCCTGGCCAAAGGGGTATCCCGCACCGCAATGCTCACGTCACGCCCACAGGTGTGCCCACGGCCGGCCCCGGGTTCAAGCGGTTGTTCCGGTACACGGTGACGGCCCGGGAAGCAAGCGTGCTTACGGTCCAGTTGAGGCCTGCCTAGGTGTCACATGCCCATGCGTCCAAACATAGCGCGAGTTCGCAAAGGCAGCACGGTGCCCGGTGCTCCCGCCGTGCAGCAAGACCACCGGCCCCGGGGTATCATGGTCACACAACCGAACGTTGTCGGCCTGAGTGGCGTCGTTCGCAGGTAGCCATTGCGCTCATTGCTTCGTCTATTTGCTGCCTGCTTCGCCTCTCATGCCTCGGTGTATATCCGGGCGGGAGTTAACCTCTTTCTCTCTTTTGCAGTTCTTTGCGTAGACATTCGGCCCGCATCCACGGGTGCCATGGACCCAGCGTGGAGGCGAGCTATGTGGGGCCGCACGCGCGCCGCGGTGGTGCATCTGGCCGCCTTCAGAACCTTCCCCTAGACACGCTAGACGAGGCGGCTGACGACGAGGCCTGGCCGGTGCCGGGCCGCTCGTCTGGGCCTTCGTTATCACGGGTCAACCCTGTTCCTTACGTACGTCAATGCTCGCGCCCATGGACCCCAAGCCTAGGAGCACACACGAGCGACGACCGGCCCACTGCATGCCGGCGCGGTCACCGCCGGGCGCGGCTTCGGCCCAAAGCCTGAGCATCATTACGGCCCGATGGAGGCTCCGAGGTCCCACGCCATCGCATACGGACAGGAGGCGGGCTGTTTCGGGATGGCTGCTGTCATGTCCAAAGCCCAGGGTGACGTTGGCTAGGGGGAGGACGAGTTGGGCAGAAGTTCGGACTATATATCTGGTAGCGGCGGACATGCATGGAGCGGGAGGGGCAGCGGTGCCGGAGCGCCGGCAGGGGCGGGGGCGGGCGGGCAGGGCGTTCTAATTGGATCCATCACCAAGGACAGGCTTTTAACAAAAGATAACACACCAAGAACGAAGTCCAGCAAGTGTACCTACTTTACTTACACCGGCCAAGTACCATACCGGCATCCCGGGGGCCCGTCACACGCTCTGTTATCTATTCGAGCGGCTGTTCGATGTCGGTTGCAGGCATGAACGGCGGCGCAGCTAGGCCTGACGGAGGGGCGGCAGCCGCGCGGGGCGGCTGCGGTGCTGACTGGCTGGCAGTTGATGGCCGTGTTTGTTATGGCGGTAAGCGGCAGCGATAGCGATGGGAGGGCACACACGACCGCGCCGGGCCGCTCGATGTCGCGCTAATTTCGTTCACCACTGCAGCAGCAGCACTGGAGCCGCTGGGTGCCGCCGAGGGCCGCCGAGGTGCAGATTACGCGTACCGTTGCGCGCATCAATCCCCTGCTGCCCCTGCTGTCCGGCCCGGGAGTGGGAGCGGCGGCGGCGCTGCCAGCAGAGGGTCCGCCCCGGCCCCCGCTGTCAGAGCTGGGGCGGCCGTGACCGCCGCGGCCGCGACCGCCGCCACCGTCTGGCACCGGCTCTGCGCCGCCGACCCTGTCGCCGCCTCCGCCCTGCGCGCGGCGCGGCGGGCGCCTCAGGGCAGGCGGCCTTCTACTGTGCTCGCCTGTTGGCCGGCAGACTACGACTTCAGGTACCATCCTAGGGGGCTCCGCCCCCCTAGCCGCTGCGCGGCGGGGGCTACGCCCAAAAATTGAATATTGACGGGCGATGGGGACGCCACCCAACGGCCGGTGAGGTCAATGCGCTGAGGGCTGCCGCTGGCGGTCAGCGGGTGCGGCCGTGAGACGAGCAGGAGTCTGTTAGCCGAGGAGGCAAGCAGTTGCCACGTGGCGTTGCGGGTTATGACATGGCTAGTGTGTTTCTCCGGTAGCTGTGTGGGTGTCGTCGTGCGTGCCGGCACAAGGCAGACCACTGGCCGCCGCACATGTTTGGGGCTTGGGAGCGGAATTGCCGGCAGGTGTGTACGGCAGGCGTGGAGGCAGGCGTGGCCTGGGTTGTCGCCAATCAACAGCAGTGGGTGCAAACTTCAGGCGCATGCGGCGCAGCCAGTGGTAAGGAGCCGCGCGCGTCGAGGTGCCATGTGAATCGGGAGCGTGACCGCGCCGCTCGCGGCCGACGTGTGTGCAAGGAGTCGCATATGTAGTGTCGGGTCTGCGTTCGCGTGTGTTGCGCTGGTCGGTGCCCGGATCTGTGCGGCTGATGCCTGGCAGGCGCGGGTTAATTGTTGTCGTACCGCGCGTACGTACGAGCTTCTCTTGCGCCGGCAACACCCGAGGGGCCCGCTGCGGGTCAGCAACAGGCAACCTGGAAGCCGCTTCATATAGCGTTGTCGAAGCCACCAGGGACTGGGGCGCGCCCTCGGCCCTGCGCGGGGCTTCTTCACAAGCTCCACACGACCGCCGCGCGCTGGGCTCGGTCAACTGAGCTCAAGTCGGTCGCACACCAAACTTTGGCACTTTGTTCATTCAGAATTAAAAACTGAAGCTCACAGACCCCTGTGGGGGCGGTCAGCCATTGGCAATGGCGGGGACCTGCGGGGCCTGACGGCCCATCGTAGGGCACGGGCACGCACGCTGCTTGTGCACAACAACGCTGGCCGCTCTGTGGCACCAGTATTCCTGCCTGGAAACTCCACGACAAATCAGGCGCCATCGGCGACCTTGTTGGGGGTGGGCCTCGGGGTGGGGTGGCGGCCGGGGGCTTGGAGGAGGGGCCTGCGTGGCACAACCGGCGCGACATATGCGCGGACATGTTGCGCTCGGGTCACTATGCAGCTAGACGCTGTTTCAGAAGGGTTGCCTCCGTGTACTCATACATCTGTGCACCAGCCTGCCACATCGTGCTTTGACCCGACTTCCGACAAAGATGCTGCCGGCGTTCCTAGGCGCCCTGCGCCGCAGCGCCGGCCCGCAGCTGCAGCCCGGCTTGTTCACGGCACTGATTAGCACCACTAGCGAGAGCCTGAACGCAGCTGCCGCCACGACAGCGGCCAAGCCATCGAAGCCGGTTCTGGCCAAGCCACCTCTGTACAAGGAGTTTCAAATCTATCGCTGGAATCCCGACAGCGACGAGAAGCCCAAGTATGCGTCTTACCAGGTCGACATCAACAACTGCGGGCCGATGATGCTGGACGTGCTGCTTAAAGTCAAGGACGAGCAGGACCAGACGCTGTCGCTGCGCCGATCGTGCCGGTAAGGAGGTTGCGCAACGAGGAGTCGTGGTGGACCCCAAAGCCCCCACCTCCCGGAAGGCCATCACGCCACGTCCCCTCTATCCCCCAGTGAGGGCATCTGCGGCTCCTGCGCCATGAACATCGATGGCACGAACACGCTGGCCTGCCTGTGCAAGGTCAACCGCGACCCAGGGCACGTCGGCAAGGTGGCGCCCCTGCCGCACATGTTCGTGGTCAAGGACCTGGTCGTGGACATGGCCAACTTCTATGCCCAGTACAAGTCCATCAAGCCCTACCTGCAGAAGAAGGAGGTGGCCAAGTGGGTAGCAGCCTGCGGAGCGCCCCACTGGCCGCAGCAAGCCGGCGCACGCTGGCGCCCATCCACCCCTCCCCTCCAGTTATGCTGCCGAGCGCTAACAGGCCGCACTGCATCAGCCCTTCACGAACGCATGCCATGCTGATGCACCCGCCTCCCGCTCCTATCTCCCGCCGCCCGCCCAGGGGCACGGAGTACTACCAGTCCAAGGACAGCCGTGCCAAGCTGGACGGGCTGTACGAGTGCATTCTGTGCGCCTGCTGCTCCACCTCGTGCCCCTCCTACTGGTGGAACTCCGACAAGTACCTGGGCCCGGCTGTGCTGCTGGCGGCCTACAGGTGCGCTCGGCCTCTAGCGGTGGCGAGGGACAGTGGATGAGGGACAGGCGGCCGCGGGGACGGCGTGGGCCGCGCAGCCAGCGGCCTCAAGTGCGCGGTTGCACTAGTCGCGGTTGCATCTGCGTTCCCACGTCGCGTCCGGCTGCGCGTGCTGCCGTGCCCGCGCGCCCTCCAGGTGGATCATCGACAGCCGCGACGACATGACGGCCGAGCGCATGGCGTCGCTGGACGACGCCTTCAAGCTGTACCGCTGCAAGACCATCATGAACTGCGCCACCGTGTGCCCCAAGGTGCGACAAGGACAATAGCTGCGCGGTCAGCAGTGCAGTCATAGCACTCGCTAACCACAGCGGTGGGGCCAGGCGAAGCCGTACACAAGGCAGGAAGTCACGCGGCGGTGCTGCGCCGGCGCTCATGATTTGCCATGCTGCCCAAATCGCCGTGCTGGTGGATCACCACTGCCACACGTATGATGACTAACTGGCCACGCTAGTTGGGGCCGGGCCAGAGCAGCATCGCGCGCGTTGCGGATGTGGACTGCGATGCAGATTCTGACATCCTGGAGCACGCGTGGTGGTGTGCTGCGCAGCCGCGCTAGGTCTCCGCCAGTGCACGAGAAGACACCGTCGGGCGGAAGTCACCGCGCTCGCCCATCCAGGGCCGTGTCCTAGCTCAAGCTGTGCTGCCGCCGTAACCCTGCCCATTCTGCCCACCACCCTGCCCCCCAGGGCCTCAACCCCGGCAAAGCCATTGCCAAAATCAAGCAGAGCGTGGCGCAGGGCCGGCCTGTGTAAAGCAGCATGCCGCTTCCGGACCGAGCCGGGCAGCAGGGCCCGCACTGCGGCGGCACGCCGCGGGCCTAGCCAGCGCCGCCGTGGGCGGGAGCTCAGCGCCAGCACGAGGCACCTACCCCAGGCCGGGGTGGCCAGCGGTGCCCGTGGTGTGGCGTTGCGCTCCATGGCGGGGGCTGCTCGGGGGCATTGCGTGCAGCCGCCAGGCTCTCCTGACGGTTCGGGACGAATGCAGCTGGCCGCGCTGGTGGTTGCATGGCTTATTCACAACGGCTTGGACTTCTTGGGTGGGGAGCTTGGAGGTCGGATTAGAGCGTGGCGCGCGTGACACGGCTCCCCGGCGCGTTCTTTATACTCCGCGTTTGCAACTGGCTGGGGAAAGGCGTGTGCTACTCAGCCCGTTGTGCGCGTGACCCTGAGTAGCGGTGCTTGAGCGAGAGCCCCATTCTTTAAAGCGCCACATGGCGTTGGTCTGGGGCAGCGCCGAGGCGCCTGTGTATGAGCGTCCCGCGTGAGTACCGTAGGCTTCGTTAGCAGAGTGCATGGCGCGTCTGGGCCTGGTGTGGTGCGGGTGATGGGGCCACCGACTGGTCGCGTGGTGGCTGCTGTGGGCTATGCTGCTGCCCGCCTGGCGGCTACAGTCACCGGCAGGCGCATGCCACGGAGGCGTTGCGGCTGGCGCCGCGGGCAACATTCGTGGATGAGTGTCGGGGCATGTGGTGCGGGTCGTCGTCAAGCCCAGGAATCCGCTGCGGGGCGACCTTCGGGTAGTGTGGTTGTCGGCTAAGGGTTGGTGTTGATAAGAGCGCAGATATGCCCAACACGGCACCCTCATCCGGTTCGCTCCCCCCGTCTGTACAATTTATCCTTGATCAATTGTAGGCCGCGTGCAGCGCATGGGCGCCTTTGGCCCACTGCTTGCGCTGATGACACGCTGTGAGGCCGTGATCCGCAGCCCGCCGTCGGTGCGTTAACACAAGGGGCCCGGTCTTTCATAAACAACCAGCTAGCAGTAGTCATACGTGCCATTCAGCCTGAGGTAGGTACACCCTAGCTGCTGCACGGTCGCTGCCCACGAGGACGGAGTTGGGTTACGCCCCAGCGACGCTCTTGTGGCGATGCCCGAACACGCACCAGGACAGCAGCCCCTCGTACCAGCCTCCAGCGCGCCCAAGACTTGGCGCACACGGCCGCAGCGCCGCGGCGTGCCGCGCGGAAGCGCTGCGCCGTTTCGGCGGCCCCGGCCCCTGAGGCCACCACCGCAAGCGCCCCGGTGCTGTCGCCCGCCAGCAGTTGCTTGGTGCAGCCGCGCCGGGGTTGGCGCAGCCCGGCAGGCAGCGCCGCCCCAGCCCCGGCCTCCGTCCCGGGCTCTGCAATTCTAGCCCCTGGCCCACCACGGGGGCGCCTGGCCCTTGCCGCCGTTGCGCTGGGCACCATCGAGAGCCCCTAGGCGCCGCCCCTGCCCATGCCTTTGAGGACCTGCGCAGCCGCGGCTACCGAGCTCCAGCAGCCGCCTTGCGGCACAGCCCCAGCATCCGCCACCACGGCGCCCGCCGCGGCAGCTCCACACGGCGTGCTATGCGCCCCTTCCCGGCACGGCTAGGCTGGAGGCCAGACCCTGTTGGTCCCCTGCGAGGGCAAGCCGCACGGCAGCCTGACCAGTGGCAACCTGCTGCGGTAGGGGGATGGGGCTGTCGCTGCCCACCCCGCCCACGTCGCCATCCTGCGTGTCTCAGCGACGCCGCTGCATGAAAGTCAAGTTGCCGCGCCGCCCCTTGCCAGCTTCCCGAAGGCTAAGATCTGGTTGCCGCAGCGGCCAGCGGCTTTCAACGGGCGCTAGCTTGTGGGCCCCCGGACGTGCGCCGCGCGCGGCACGCACCCGGCGCCGTGCGCGCAATAGCGCAGCCACGACACGCAGGAAGGGCTGCGGACCCGTGCCCCAGGGAAGGCTGGTGTCCTGGTGTAGCTGCGCCAGCAGCTGCCACACACTTGTCTGCTGTGGGCGCGGGAGCGGACCCGCGTGGTCGAAACCCAATTAGACGAGCGATCGGCGTGCTGTACACGGCGTGCACACAGCCGGCGCAACAAAAGCACACTACCACAACCATCATCCACGTGACGCCGCCTGCCAGAGCCGCGCCGTGCGAGCCATGCTAGCCATCGGCCGCCCCCAGACCCCTCCCAGAGGCAGCTCTGGCGGGGGCCGTCGCACGGGCGAGCGCGCGGCGGCCGCTGTCTTGCACGCACCGCTGCCCCCGCGCCGCGAGTACAGGCGGGAGCGAGGGGCCCTCAAAACGCCCGCCACACGCAGCAACCCTCGCTCTGCCCTCGCTCTCGCGCCCACGCACACAGCACGCAAGCAGCGGCCCGGTACCTGCGCGGCCCGTTATGTGTACGGCATGGCACGGTGCCTGCGCAGGCGCCCAACATGGCTACCGCGTTGGCTCCGACGGTCTGTGTGCGAAGCCCGGCAAGGCCCAAACCGCATGCTTACAGACACGGATTCCGCACTGACGCGCTACGTGTACAAACGGCACACGCATGAGGTTGCTACTTCAACTTTTCAAGCAACACATGGAGCACACAGGTCGCACTGACCGCACGGCCTCCTCTTCCTGTTGCTCTTCGATTCTGTATGTACACTGGTAACCGCATCCGGGGCCATCTGGTGGGCAACCGCGCGACCCGCCACGCAAAAGCAAATGACCAACGCCAAAAACGTTGACACCTAACTAGGAAACAGGCCGACCATACGAGTGCATGGCATGCCGTGTGCGGCGTGCCATGCGTCGCTGTAGAACGCCAAGCCATTGGGGCGGCATGCCCTGGACTGCAGGGATGCGCCCCAGGGACCTTGGCAACAAACTTTCACGAAACTACCACAAGCAAGAAGTCTTGGTAAGCAGCTTGGAACACCTTGGAACCTCCGTACGTCTGACGTCGTGCCCCGATCAATCAACCTGCTCAACCTAGGAGCACTGCGCCCCCTGCCGTCCATTTCTCCTGTGCCGTCCCTCGATAGATCCTGTACAGTCCTATGCAAAAACCCAAAAACTTAACGGGCGGCGGTGCTGCAAGTACGTCATACGGATGATGGTATCAATGCAGGCATGATGTTTATGTATGTAAGCAAGCTGGGTGACACCTTTACTTGGGCGCTGCGTCAGGCGGCGCCGCGGGGCAGCAACGCCAGTGCAGCCAGGCGCGACGCCAGCGCCAGCAGCGGCAGCGGCACGGCCTCCAGCAGCGCCAGTGCGGCCGGCAGCAGGTGCGGCGAGGGCAGCAGCTTGCGCGGGTCCAGGCCGCTGGCGGGCAGGCCCAGCGCCAGCACCAGCAGCAGCACCTGCGGGCGCGGAAGCCGGCAAGCAAGGCGGCGGGTCCGGAGCGTGAGAGCGCGGCAGAGAAAGACTTGGGAATCTATCTCTAGCCTGTTCGCTACACACCATTGACGATCCCCGTTCGCTGCTGCCACCCCCCTAGGGGCTAGGGCTCACCTTCTGCGGCAGCTGGCAGCGTGTCGCCCGCTCGCCAAAGGCCAGCGCCGCGTCAAGGGTAGTGCCCGGATTTTCCTCGAGCACGGCCTCGGCCTCCTCCAGGAGCGTCCCCAGGCCGCTGTCCTTGGGCTTGGGCAGGGCGTCGATGGCTGCAGGAGGGTGGGGCGGGTTCATTCGACAGGGCTCGACAGCCGCCGATCCGGGCAACCATAAAGAAGAAGTGTCCCGCGGCCTCCCGCGGAACCTCCCGCGGAACCCTCGTAGGCAGTGCAGCCCAGGGGAGGCCGGCGTCTCCCCTGGTGCAGCCAGCGCAGGCCGGCGCAGGCGGCAGGTCCGTGCGACTTACCCTTGCCCAGGCTCTCGGACGTCACGATGCCGTCCAGCGCCGACAGCTCCTGCTCCGACAGCAGCGATGCCATGAGCTGCGCGGAGCGGCGCACGCGGTTATCGTCCGACATGGCCATCTCCATGTCGGTCACCAGCACGCTGCAAAGCGACAAAGCGGGCATCATGGATCAGGAAGATCATGCTCAGCGAATGAGGCTCAAGGCGCGATAAAGACTAGCTAAGACGTCCGCAGACAAGGCTAACCGGCAGGGCGTGGGAGCCTGTGGGAGGGAGCGGGCGGGGAGGCGCTGGCCACACAAGGCCAACCGTCGCTTCGACAGTTGTTGTCGGACGACAACTTACTAGGTCGACGTGTGGCATGACACGTAGTTCAGCCAGTCGCATGTCTTGTTGATTCGCGGCTCTGTAAGGGCCCTGCACACAATGTATGCCTCGTACGTCACTTCCGCCCAAAAATGCGCCGCTCTGACGGCTGCGGTGCGATGCGGTCGTCGGCATGCAAGCAGCATCCACCTGTCCAACTCGATGAGCACGCTGGCCGGTCGCTGCGGCGACAGTTTTGCGCGGAGGTGTTCATGGATGTCCAGCACCCACGGCCTGTGCGTGATTGAAGCGATGTCGCTTGCCAGGCTGGGCCGCCGAGTGACAGCCTGCTGCAGCCTTGAAGGCAGCTGGAGCTGCGCCATGCTTTTGCTCGAGAGGCGTATTTATTTTTGCTTAGGTAAAGCCGTGGGTGAAGCGCCGCCGTGTCGTGTGTGCAGGAGGAATACAGGAAGTGTAAACTGTTATCATGATATCCTAGCTTCACAGGCCTACCTGTCGAATACCCGTTTCTTCACTGCAGAAAGGACGGTTGCTGTACATCGGCGTACGCCCTCGACCAACAAAAGCGGGGCCCCACGCTCGCTCACAGGCGCTTGTCGACATATGAACGTCGCTCACGCTTTGCACATCGTGCCGCTGGGCCAGGAGACAGTGTGGTTGATGGGCCGAACAAGCGCCCAGGGCCGTGCCGTCCTGTGGCACTTGCAGTGCCGCTTGAAGTGCCAGCTTCGCTACTCACAACAGCACAGGCCTGCGGTCCTTGCAGGCACAGGTCACTCCTGGTTGCAGGCGTAAGAAGAACCTGCTCATCATCTCATCCCACGCGAACACATACGCGAAGTTGCCACTCACCCCAAACCGGGCGCCATCCCGGCTGCCTACTGGCCACCTGAGGCCACAGAGCGCTGCCTAGACGCCTTGTCCAGTGCTCCAGTCCGGCTACGAGGGCCTCCGTTGTCACAACATCATACGGCAACGACCGCCGCGACTGGCCCCAACGCCCACGGCTCCACAGCCCCGCAGCAGCGAACCCCAAAGCAGCCCTCACCCCGCCCTGTGCGCCGGGCTCCCGCCGCGTTACCGCCCCCGGGGTGTACGCACGCGGCCCAGCCCACACCGCCTGTCAGCCGCTGTGGCGCGCCCACCCCAAGAGTCGTGGACAAACTCCTCGCGCGCAGCCGCGCGCCGTGCGGTCCACGCCACACACATGGGACCTCGTAGCCATCCCCAGTGAGCCGCAGCACGCGCACTCCCCGCCCTGCGCTGACGCGCGCTGACAGCCGTCCCGGCCGCTGCCATGCCTGTTACAGGCAGGGCCCGGGCCCCAGCGGCTGCGTCGGGCCGAGTCGCGCTACGCAGCTGCGCAGTGCCCGGGCTCCCGCCCGGCTGTCAGTGCCTTCATGCTGTGGGCCAGGCGTGCGTGCCCGACTGCTGTTGCCTGGGTGCTGCGGGCCGGGTGCCCAGCGCCCCAGCCACACAGGCCCCTCGGCCTGCGCGGCCGCTCCTCAAACCCATGCCAGCCTCCGGCTGGACCTCCTCGCGCCAGCGCCGGTCAGTCCTGCTCCCACCCCGCGCCCTCTCCTCGGGCCGCTCCTCAGGCCGCTCCTCGGCCAGCCGCCGCTCACAGCACCCCGTTGGTCTTGGCCAGCAGGTCCATGTGCACCCGCTGGCTACCGTCCAGGTTGCCGTACCGCCCCGGCCGCATGCCCATGCGCAGCCTGTAGGCGCCGAGGGCACGGAGTGGGACGAGGGCGTGTGGCGGGGTTAGCGGCAGGGCGGACGGGGCTTGTGCGCGCAGGTCCAGCTATCGGCTGACACTTGGGGTTGGGGCGCTGGCGTAGAAGCTAGACATCATAAGCCTAGCTGACGGCTGTTGGCGCCACTGTTTGGCTAGCCGCCACTGCGCGCCGCCAGGCTAGCCTTGGGGCCGGCATGGGGCGCCCATGTGCAGACCCTAGCCCAGCAGTGATCACTTCGGCCGGCCCTGAGCAGCCCTTGGGCCCCACCTTGGGGGATCGGGCCAGTAGCGGTCGGAGGGCATGCCGTCGCCGTTCCAGAAGGCCAGGTTCAACGCGAAGACCGCCAGGTGGTACCCCGCGGCCACGGCCGCGAAGACGTGCTCCCGCTTGCTAGCCCAGTTGATCTCCTCCTGCGCCCGCTTCATCTGCGCCCTAGTCTGCACCACGCCGGGTGCGAACTTGCTGGCTTCCTCCTTGGCGAGGAGCAGGTGCATTGGGACCGCTTCTCGCCGGATGACGACTACGCGAGGCCCCGCCGATCTAGACGACTCTGCAGCGGCGGGGATTTGAAGTGGGCGGGGCGCATAGACCAGACGGAGCGCAGCCATAGTAATTAACTGCATGCGCGCACCTGCACGGTCCACCAGCTCCGCCACTGCCGCCATGGCGTGAATTTACACGAAGATTAGCGACTAATGCGATAAAGAAAACGATTCGGAACAGGCACGGCGTGTTTTGCTGCCCGACGGGCTATCGCGCAGTGACGCCGGTGTTTAGATACAATGTAAGATTGCTTACATGCACTGTTTCTGCCGGGCGCTGTCCGCGCAGGTTTGGCTGCCCCGAGGGCCCGGGGGCATGCGTTTGCCACCGCGCCTGCCCGCATAGACACATACAATACAAAGACGCATTAAGTGACATGTCAACGGACATCGTTGTCCTTCGCACTTGAGTGACCCAAGGGCCTGACATCCCCTCGCAGCATCCCCATAGACATGGCCGCGGCGGAGCAGTCTTGGCCCGGCTGGGCGGTGTGCACGCTCGGCACCGCGCTGCTGTGCGTCGCGGCTGCCGTTTACACCCGCGCAGTCGGCCGCGCGGCACCGCCGGGGCTGCTGCGCCTCGCGCTGTGCCTGCCCGTCCTCGCCCTCTTCAGCCTCGCGCCCTTTGTCTATCCTATTCAAAGCGCCAGTCGGGCGAGCGCGGCGGCCATGCTCATGTGGCTGGCAAACTTCAAGCTCGTCTCGTGGACCCTCGGCCGAGGCTATCTCGTGCAGCCGGGCCTGTCGCTGGGGCAGTTCACCGCGCTGCTGCTGTGGCCCATCATTCCCGAGACAGGCGAGCCGGCGTGGGTTCTGGGCACAAGCCCACGCCGACCCCTGCCGCCTTCCTGCCCCCGTCGGGTCTCAGCGGCAGGCCCCCTTCAGCCGCACTGCCCCAGCCCGCCTCACAAACCTTTGCTGCCGCTGCAGGCCCGGAGGGCCGCGTGGTCGTGCTGCTCACGGCAAGCGGGCGCGGCCGGGAGGCCCTGCGCCGCGCGCTTCGCCGCGCGCCCGAAAATCTCGGTGAGGCTCGCCCAGGTCCGGACCTTGCCGCGATGGCGCGTGTCTTGTGACCCGCCGCTAGCTCATGCTGGCCCATGCTGGCCCACGCCCGCGCACACACGGTACTCGCGCCTGCATGGCCCCCGCCGCGTGTACCGCCGCCCGCACAACCCCCATTTCCCTTCGCGCCGGCCCCCAGGTGTGTTCCTGGTGTCGCTGTACGGCCTCACACACCCAGCCGTGCCCATCTTCATCAAGACCTACGCAGCAGGCAAGTGGCGGGCCGGCAGGCACCGGGACTATCGGCACCCGGAGTGGCGTCTCCACACCCGCTTCCTGGCGCAGCAGATCGCTATGCAGCGAAGCGCTGCCCAGGCATCCTGGCACGCCTGCCACGACACCGCTGGCACGGCAAGGGCTGCCGCCCAAGCCGCCCGCCCCCGCGCACCGCGCCGCATCGCACCATGCGGCCAAACACCTCGCACCCCCCGCCGCTCCTCTCAACTTTCCCCTCTCCTCCCGCGCCATACCCAGCCTTTGGCGTGTGCGCCTACTGCGACCTCTGGGCCAATGCCTGCGCCGGCCTGGTGGCCGGCCTGCACGGCCTGGCCGTGGCGCCCTCTTGGGACCGGCCCTGGCTGCAGTCCAGCCTGGCCGACTTCTGGGGCAGGCGCTGGAACCTGCCCGCCTCCAGCTCGCTGCGCCACCTGGCCTACGAGCCCGTGGCGGAGGGTGCGTGCTGCACTGGGGCGACAGTTACGGTAGCAGTTGTGCGATGCAGCACGGGTGTCCCGCACCCGAAAGCGCAGGGGGGCTGGGGCCGAGAGGCGCAGGAGGCTGGGGCAGCACGCGTGGGACGAGGGCGGCGAAGAAGGGCGCGTCTGCTCAAGCGTGAAGGCTGAGGGTGCTGCGAGCGCAGGACGCTGCCTGTTGCTTGCGCGTTGAGGTGCAGCCATGTGCCTGCCGGTGCTCCGTGCCTGCTGCTGATCCGCAGGGAGGCTGGTGGCCCGCCGCCGCGCTCCGCTGGCCGCCGCCGCCGCCACTGACGACGCTGCAACCGCCGCCGCCGCCAACGGCGCCGCCGAGCTGGCGCCCGCTGGACCCGTCCCCGACTCCTCCGGCATCGCCGCCAGCTTGGACTCGCCCGCGGAGCCCAAGAAGGCCGCCAACGGGGCGGCGGCCGGCGGCGGCGGCACGCTTGTGGACAATGGCCGGGGCCGCAGCCGCACCTCGGCGGCTGCCCGGCTGGCGGGGCTGGTGGCCACCTTCATGGTCAGCGGCCTCATGCACGAGGTGCGGGGTCGGCCACGAGAGAGCTGTAGGCGGTAATGCCAGCGGCAAGGCCGGTCGGAGATGTGGGGTGTATGCCCGGTGGCAGCCGCAGGTGCAGGGCGGCGTTGCGGCAGCCACCTCCTTTCGCTGACTCCGGATCCGGGCGGCCGGCCGCCTGGCACCTCCTGTCCGCCGTTGCGGCAGGTGCTCCTCATCGCCTGCACTGGAGACCGGTCCCAGCTGGGGAAGCAGACGCTCTACTTCGCCATCCAGGCAAGGCCCGACCACGGCGACTAGTGCTGGACCCAGCCACACCCGGACACGTGCGTGCGACTTGACGTGTGGCCTCATTTCCGCACGCCAGCCGCCGCCTCCCCGCGACGCTCCGCTGCAGCACGGCCGCTGCCGCCGTATGGCCCCGCTCCCGCTCCCGCCCCCAGGCCCCGCTCATGCTGGCGGAGCAGGCGCTGGTGAAGCGCATGCGGGCGGCGCGCTTCGAGCCGCCGCTGTGGCTGTGCATTCCCGTCGCGTCGCTCTCGCTGCAGATCCCCGCCAGGTGTGTGCGCGCCGGCGCGTCTTCTCACCTGTGCCTCCTGTGCAAAAGAGTAGCAGGAGGTGGCCTCCTTCTGTGCATCAACGCGCCTGTGTCCGCGAGTGGCTCCCACAGCACGTACCAGGTGCGGCTCTCTGCTGGCCTACCTGTCCCCCCCCAGGTACCTGTTCTGGGGCGCCTACTTTGCGGCGGTCACGCCCAGGTCCAGCCCCCTGTCGGCACCGACGGAGGCCAGCAGACTGGGCGGCGGAGCGGCAGATCTGCTGGGCATGGCGCGAGCCAAGCTGGAGCTGTGATGGGCATGGGCATGGGTTTGAAGGTCATAAGAGCTCCGCATGTCTCCTGTCATGTCTATGGCGTGCTTGGCCAGTCGTGGGCACGGGCGCCGTGTTGAGGGCATGCCAGGTGCAGAGTGTGGAGGCACAGCAGGGCTGACGGTGTACTGGCGCAGTGCATTGTCTGCACGTGGGCGATGGTGCGAGGGAGGTGCAGTGTAGGGATGGCGGGCGCGCTGGCTCAAGCCCGCTGGGCCAAGAGGCCGGGACGTGGCACCATCCGGGTTCCTAGTTGTCGCCTTTCTTGCTTACTGATGTGGGGCCTTCCCCGGCCTGAGCGTGGGCGGGGGCGCGAGTTGGGGACGGGGGCGGCGCGGTTGGTGTTGCTTCGGGTCTGGCTACGCTGAGCAACGTTGCATGGTTAGCGTATGCGTGGGTGTGCGCTGCGCGGGCGGTTGCCCCATAATTGCCCTAGGTTGTCCCACGCGGAGTTGTCCTGGGCGCGGACCCCACACGTTTCTGCTCAACTGTTACAAGCTTGCCGGTTTCCTGCGGAGAATCTGCGCGGCCCCACCGCGCCTCTCAGCGCCATGCTCGGTGGCTCATCGCAGCGCCATCGGCGCGTCCAGTCAGCGAGAGGCCTGCATGCCCCTCGGGCACACCACGCGGCCATGCGCGCCCGGCTGCAGCGGCAGCGCCCCCGCACACCCACACCTGCGCTGACGTTGGGTTCATGGTCAGAGATCCCCACCGCGTCCGCACGTCCCTGTATGCATATGTAGCAGGATGCGCGGGGCATCATGAATGCAGTCTTGCTTCTCATGCCCGTCCCCACGCAGCTCACACATCGCTGCGCAAGCGGGCGCAGGCCCCCAGCCCCGACCGCCGCTCCGCAGCGGCCGCCAACCTCGCTACCCGGGCCGCCTCGCGAACCCCAGCCCGTACCGCTGCAACTCATCCCAACGTGCGGCCGCCTAGCGCCACCTCTCATCCCCGTCTTTCATCTTGCCTCCCCAGGCACCCCGTCCCTCTCCCCTTCTGCCCGGCCTTCCCCAGCCGTCCCCGGCGCTGCCGCACACCTACCCGTCCATCCACACCGCCACATCGCTCAGGTCTTCCCCGGGGTTCACGCCGCCAAACACCACCATCGCGTGCCCCGCCCCTCCCCCGCCCGGCGCCGGCACCACGGCCGCGCTGTGTGCGAAGCGCACCGCCGGCACGCTGCCGCCCTTGTCCGACTCGCGCGGCCCCCGCCGCACCAGCTCAATCTCCAGGCTGCCGCTGTCGATCTGCAGGATGTCGCCCTCCACCGCCTCGCCGCTGTAGCCGCCGTAGATGAGCACCCGTGCGCCGCCGCCGGCGCCGGACCCGCTGGCTCCGTTGGTGGCCGCCGCCGCCGCCGGCTCGCTGCCGCTTGTGCTCGGCTCGCCGCCGGCGGGCTCTGTTTGCGGGGCAGGGTAGGCAGCAAGGGAGGGTGTCTTCAAGTGTCAAGTAGTGTGTACGGGTCCGTGCCAGCAGCAGGGGCGCGCAGCTGGGCCGAGCCGGTGCAGGCGGCGCTTGCTGCCTGGCCTGCCGCTCCCGCAAGGCCTTACCTGCCGCCGGCCGTGGGGGCAGCAGCACGGCCGTGTGGGCGCAGCGCGAAAAGGGCGTCGGCTCCACGGCCGTCCACTTCATGGCGCTGGCGTCAAACACCGCCGCGTCGCACAGCACCCTGCGGCACCACCGCACGCAGGAGCAACGCACGCGGTCGCGCCCAGCAAGGCCCCGCCCCACCTTGCCCGGCGCCCTGCCCCTGGCCCCACACTGCCGCACAGCCGCTCCGGCCCACAAGCCCGCCCTGCCCCTGCCGCCCCAGCCCCTGACTGCCTAATCCTCATCATCCGCCCCTGCCACTCCCTTTGAAGCCCTGCACCCTGCAGCCCCAGCCCCTGACCCAAGACCCCCGCCTCCAGTGCGCTACCGCCGCATGATGCCCGCTGCCACTCACTTGAAGCCCGGCCCCCTGCCGCCGTACACCAGCAGGCTGGTGGGGCCCAGCATGCAGCCGCTGTGCATCTCGCGAGACGCGGGCTGCTCGCCGCTCACGACAGGCCGGCTCCAGGCGTTCTGCAGCACGTTGTAGATCCACACGTCCGACATGGGGCCCTGGTAGCCCGCGCCGCCGTACACGATCTGCAGACCGGGTGCGAGTGCGGTTGGGGCACGGCGGCGCGGGGAGGGGCGCGTTCGGCGGTGCGGGCAGGAGAGTGTGTGGGGAGGTAGGGTCGGACAGGCAGCAAGGCTCTGACGGCAAACCGTGAGGGGCGCACTGCGAACCCACCAGGCACGTCTCCGCCAGGCAGCCGGCGCTGTGCGAGTGCCGCGCGGGCGGCAGTGTGCCTTGCGCCTGCGGAACGGCGGCGGCGCATGGGCTTCAGCGTTGGAGGCATGCATACGCGGCAACGAGGGGCTGTCGGCCCTGGTACCGCCCTGAGTGCCGCTTGCTGCAAGCATGCGGCCACGTGTTGGACGGTCCCTGCCGTACGGCAACAATTGAGATCATCCCTGGGATCCAGATCCACACCTCGACGTCGGACCAGGTCCACGTGGCCGGATCCAGGACCTTGAGGTCATTGAAGCACACGCCGCTGACCGGCTCCTGCGGAACAAAGGGCCGGCACAACCAGCTTTGCGGGATGCGCCAGGCCGCTGCGCCACTGTCACCCTAAGTAGCCACGCTGTGCGGCAGGGAGCTGGTTGCGGCCACGGGCCGCAGTGTTGATGTCGCGGTGCCGGCGACACACCAACAGCAGCGAGCGGCGACGCGCCCATGGCGGGGAGGCCGAAAAGGGGCATACGGCGGGCGGGCGCGGGGCGCCGCGCTACGCACCGTGCCGCCGAAGAGGTAGATCCGGTCCTCGATTGCGGTCAGCGTGGCGCCGGACCGGGGCAGCAGCTTGCACCTGCGGAGCAGCAGCGAGAAGGAGCGGCGGCGCAGGTAGGCGCGGTGCGCGGGAAAGCGGTACGCAGCGCAGGGTCGCCGAGTGAGCGGGGTACTTGCTGGGCGGATGCGCTGGGCAAGTACAGCAGCGAGAGCAGGGTGCGCTGTTTCTGCGCACAGTGTCGGGACGTACCCGGACGCGTGCACCGGCGTGACGCGAGTCCACTCGTAGTTGCCGCCGGCTGCGGGCGAGGGGCGTGCAAAGTTTCGCGTGTACCCGGGTGTTCGAGGCGGACCGGCGGCAAGTATGGGCTCCACCCCCGCACTTTCACTGCCGGCGCACCTGTCTCGAGAATCCACAGGTCGCTGAAGGTGACGGGAGCCCTGTCGGCCCCGCCGAACACCAAAACTCGCGTGCCGAGCGCCACGCAGGCGTGCGCTCCCCTTGGCGCTGGCGCCAAGCCCTCAGGCTGCATGTGGGCCGTTCACGAGGCAGGAGCTGAGCGAGTGGTGCACACGGGCGGGTTAGTACTCTCGCGCATTCTCGCATTCCGTCCCTACCTTGACGAGCTGCCACTGCCCGCCCATCAGCACCGTCTTTCGATCTTACTACAAATTTGCTTCCGCAGCTAGCTAGCTCGTGTGTGTAGGGTATCGTGACACAGCGGAATGCTGTGCAGCTGCTGCCGGCAAAGGTCGTGACAAGGGTGTCGCGCTTGTCTAGTTGGGGTATCAGGTTAAGAAGCTTGCATTATAGTCTGTGGTCTCGGCACGGTGGGCACGGCGTGGACGTTCGCAGAACGGACTGCATGCTTAGAAGGACATTAACAAGTTCACCCCTTCGCCTCCTCTACCGGCATACCTGTCTTGTTAGCCAGAACGAGACCATTTAGATACTCGACTTGCAAGCAAACACGCCGTGAGCCTGGCATGCCTGCAGTTTTGTGGTTCAACACCTCTTCAAGCACAACATCTTGTTGAAACACCTCTGTGCTGTGGCGTTGTTATCTCCTTGCCGTCTACATATCCGCGGGGACAGCCTGCATTCCGCGTGCTGACCGCCTGGGCTGAGGCCCAGGAAGCTGAAGCGGAGGAGCCTGTGAATCACGCAACGAGCAACGACATGTGGAGCTAGCAGTTCTCGCAAGGAGAGATGCCGACCCAGGAACGGAGCCGGGCTGCCGGCATGCTGGAGCCTCCAGTGCCGGAGTCTCCAGTATGGCTGCCCTCTATAGCCCAGGGCAAGTCCGGCTCGCGGAATGGCAGCCCTGGGCCCGGCTTCACGCTGCCGAAGACCCGGAACATCCCCCAGCCAAACGCCCTGAGGAGCGGTGCAGACCTGTTCAGCATCAGCACTCTGCCCAACATGGCGCAGCTGGACATAGGGACACGGAGAAAGAAGGTGAGGCACGCTGTGTACGTGCAGGACAGCGGCGGGGGCCCCGTCCGGGACAGGGGCACGCCCGCACGCCAGGCGGCATCAGCCGATGGCTGCAGCCGTGCCCTAGCAGCTCACAGCCCCACACGCACTTGCCCGCAGTCATCTGCCATCCCAAAGCTGCCCTCAATCGAGCGGCGGCAGGTGCCGGAGCGTGTGCCACCACTGACGGAGTCTCAGCGGAGGCCGGCGTCGGAGCCGTCTACGGGTGAGAGCCTTGGCCCAGGCCCTGGGCTGGGGGTCTGGGAGCGGACGCGTTGTGGAGGGCGCTAGGCGACGCGGCTTGCCGAGGACGGCCGTATGTGCCCTTATGGCGGCAATCAGGGCAACACTGTCGGGCCGGCAGAACCCGGCGACCATCAGGGACGGTAGTCAGCGCGGTCCCTGAGCAGGCGGCGGACGAGGCTTTGAGCATGCATGGTGCATACAGGCGACGCCACAAGCTGCTGTGGCAGAGTCCGTGGAATGCGTGGCGATGGCCGCGCTATCACGGCTATGCCTGGAGGCCTCTGCAAGGGGCAGTCTATCGTTCGGGGGCATGTTGGCCGCCTGCGGGAGCAGCCCTGGCCAGCGCCAGCAGCTGCACCGCGGCCTCGGTCCGCAGCAAGCCCCTGCGTGCCCGGTCGTCGCACCAGCTCAAGGCCACCTCCCCCAAACGCTGTTGCATGCCGCTCCCTCCCTCTCCTCTCACCTTGCCGAGTCCTGCGCACAAGACCATTCCGCCCCGGTGCAGAGTCGCTGGGCGACGAGGAGGATGAGGAGCAGACGGAGGCGGAGGAGGAGGTGATCGAGGGGCCCCGCGTGGACGAGCGCGACGCGGGGTACGACCCCGACATGATTCCCGGCATCAACACGGGCGACGACGTGGTGGAGTTCTACGGCAAGTTTGGCCAGGACTCGACCGTCAAGTTCTTCTACTGCAACAGGTGCGGGCCGGCAGCAGCAACGAGCTGGCGCAGCGGCGCGGAGGCACGAACGGAGGCAGGGGCTGGGCAGCGCAGGGGGGGGGGGCCACGCGCGTCGTGACGTGGCCGGCAGGAGGAGTGGGCAGGGATGGCTTGCCGTCACGCTTCCGCCGTGGGGGCTGCTGCCGCTGCCGGGCGGCGTGTGGGATGCTGGCGCACCACCGCCTTTGCGCGAAGACAGGCCGGCGCTCACCAGCAGGGCGGAGCTGCCAGCCGCTGCACGGCCCGTGCATCTCAGCCAATCGCAGCAGCTTGCCTCAAGCCACGGCGCCATAACCGTGACCATACCGCAGGGCGCCCGAGGGCATGCGGTTCCGGCCGTATGACCTGCTGGTAGTGCGGCGGCAAAAGATCTGGCAGGAGTACTTCACGGTCAGCGCCACGGGTGTCATGCGCATCGTGCGCGGCGTGCAGGTGCGGCGGCAGCGGGGCGAATGGCGACGGGGCTGCGCTGCGCGCCCGCTGGCCTGCGACCTGGAGCTGTACTGGATACTGGAGCGGAGCTGGGGCGCAGAGCTGCTGCCGATTACCTTTCCGCCGGCAGCTGGCGGCGGGCACCTGCGCCAAGGGGTTCTGCAGCTGCCAGCGCAACCGCGGGCATCGGTGCCTTGCCTGTAGGGTGCCAGGGGCCGACCGCGCACTGCCCTTGCCTGTCCGTCCCCTCACGCTGCCAGGCCGAGTTCACGCCACTGGCCGAGTGGGTTCGCGAGAAGACGCTTTTTGACCTGATCAGCGCCATCGGCTTCTTCCGCAACTACCTCACGGGCCGTTGCTTCCGCCGCTGGCTCAAGGTAGGCCCCAGCTGCTGCTGGCCAGGTGGCTAGCCCATTAGAGTTGGCTGTTGGGTGGTTTCTGTCGCAATAAGGGCGTGCCCAGGGTATGTGCAGCGGCCTGCCAGGCAGCATAGCCTTGCGTCGCGGCCCGCCCGGACACGTGCACCCAGAGCGGTCCTCCCTGAACCCCGCCGCCCACTCGGCCCGCAGGCGGTGCGGCAAAAGAACTTCCGAAAGGTCAAGTCGCAGATCGAGGACAGCCTGTTCCTTGCCAAGCCCACGTTCTGCGCCCACCTCTTCGAAATCTTTGCTGCCATCGACGAGATCCGCTCCACGCCCTTCGCCGCGGTCAACAACGCGCACCTGTACGCGCTGCAGGAGTTCGCGGAGCTGCAGGTGCGGCCGGCGTGCGGCTTGCCGCTGCCGCGCCAGGCAACCACGCCCAGCATCCTGTGCGGGGCGCTCACACTCGCCCACGCCCCGGTCCCGCTCCCGCAACCCCGCCCACCCACCCACCCACCGCCCAATCCCATCTTCGCAGGTGAACGCGCGCGAGCACAAGGCCAAGCCCTCGCTGGAGGCGACAGTTGAGAAGGTGCAGAAGGTGCTGGAGCGCGTGTGCCGCGAGGTGCAGAAGCAGGCGCGCCTGTACCAGCAGTCGGTGCGCGACCAGGCGGAGCTGGATGACACCACGGGCGTGGAGCTGCTGCAGGGCCGCTCCGCGGGCTGCGCGCGGCCCATGATCACCATCAAGCGCGAGAAGATTGAGCGCGCGCAGAACTTTGCGCGCGTGATGCGCGAGGTGACCATGCTGGGGGCCTTCATCCGGCTGGCGGACTATCTGTTCGTGGAGGGTGCGTCGCGAGCGCTGCGTGGAGTTGGGCTGGGCTGGGCTGGGCTGGGCTGGGCTGGGCTGGGCTGGGCTGGGCTGGGCTGGGCTGGGC
>BDDC01000043.1:28596-62507 GCA_001662425.1 Chlamydomonas sphaeroides
GGGCTGGGCTGGGCTAGGCTGGGAAGTGCGCGGCGCAGCCAGCCCGGTTGTCTAGGGGGAGTGTTGGGGGTACTGATGGTAGGGCTGGGCCGCCACCGGCATAGCCATGGTGGACCTGGGGCTGGTTAGTGGGTGTAGGGGTCAGGACCTAGCGCAGCGCAGCCGCACACGGAATGGTGGCTTGCGGCCGCGGTCTGACGCGCTGCTGCTGCTGCGCTCCGCCGAACAGGCGTCATCAGCCGCGCCGTCACAACCACGGAGGAGGTGCTGAGCCTGCTAGCGGCGCCCAAGACGTCAGCCGACAAGCAGAGCAAGGGCGTGTTCACCACCACCATTGGGTTCATCCCCGAGGGCATCACTTTCACGCCCGACGACAGCGCGGTGGGGCCGTCATGCTCACCCCTTGGTTGGGGTTCCGTGCTCACACGTGTTGCATGCGGGATTCACGCCGACGGAATGTTTCGCTGGCCCTCACGGGCTGCCGCTGCCATGGTGCCAACCTCTACCGTACGGCGTCCACCCACAGGTCCAGGACGAGCTGACCAACATGATTGAGGGCATCATCAACCTGGCGCAGCAGGCGCCGCGGCTCATCTTCATGCGCGCCTTCACGCAGTACTTCGAGGGCAAGCCCTCGGGCCTCAACCCCGCCTCCGTCATCCGCTCCTCGCCCGACTTCACCTCGCTGCGCGCCAGCATCAGCAGCTGCATCGCGGACGACTACGCGGCGGCCCGGGAGTACGTCAAGGTGCGGCGGCTGCGGTGCACTGCCTGTCCACGGGCCAGTACCACGCAGGCGCAGCATGCTGGGACCTGCTGCAGCGAGAGTCAGGGCTGCGGGCGAATCACGCCACGCAGGGGACTTACGTGTGGCCGTGCGTCCTCCGTACCCGCAGCTGTTCGAGGCGTACCGCATGGTGTACGACTTTGGGCGCACCTGGTCGTTCGAGGAGTACAGCAGCAAGACCAAGACGCTGCGCGAGATCCGGCGCGACATGCACAAGCAGCGCGAATGGCGCAACGAGCTGGACCGCATGAAGATCTCCAACGTGAGCCGCCTGCCCGCAGGCCCCGGGCTGCCATCGCGAGCAGCACACACCACCAGCTGCTCACAGCCGTCTTCCTGTGCCTAGCCGCACCGTCGCCCTCATCGCAATCCACGCTGTCCTGCTAGCAACGCAAGCCACCAGTGCTAGTCGCCTGCCTGCGCATGCAGCAACCCACCCAGCCGTTGCTCGCTTACCCCAGCACCTGCCCCCGCTGGTGGTAGGCGTGGGGCTCACCCCATACACGCCCGCCCTCCTGAATGCAATGACCTGTGTTTTACACAAGTCGTAACCATTTCTATTTCTATTTCACCTGCCCCCGCTGCTCCCCGCGCTGCTCCCCCGCTGCGCTCGGCCCGCAGGTTGTGGGCTGCCTGTATGTAGACAGCAAGAGCCTGCGCAACGACCTCATGCCCATCACGCTCACCACGCTGGAGCGCATCAAGGGCCTGCTGCTGTCCATGGCGCGCGACACGTGCCTGTCGGTGCTGGAGGACGTGCGCACGCGCATCTCGCTGCTGCAGGTGCGCGGCACAGAGCGGAGCGGCTGCGAGGCGGCCTCACACAGGGCCCGCCCAGGGAGCAGGCAGGCGCAGCATGCTCCCTCCAAATTGCTGGGCTCCAGCCCCAGGCCCTGGGCGCCGTGTGTTCCGCTGACGCCGGCTGGGGGCCTGCGTCTCGCTGCCGTGCTTCCACCGCTGTGCTCCCAAACCCCGCAACCGCAGGCCCGTCCGCCCGGGCTGGACGAGTTCATGGCCTACCAGGTCATGCACGCCAAGCAGGTGGAGAGCAAGCGGGCCGTGCTGGCGGCGGCGGCGCAGGTGGACGACATGTACGACATGCTCGCCGCGTACGAGCAGAAGGTACGGCACAGCTTGGGACGGCGGACGGGAGGCGCATCGGGCTGGGGCGCGTGTTTGAGGACTTTCCGCCTTTCGGAAGGAGCTTGGTGTCGCGCTGCCCAACAGCGCTGCCTGATGCCAGGAAGCCGCTTCCGGGAAGAGCCCAACTGGAGTAAATCGTGTCTCGGGACCTCACGTGCTTGCAGGTCGGCACCCAGGACGCGGTCAAGCACGACGACCTGCGTGAGGCGGCCACCACGTTCGTGACGGAGCTGACCGTTGGCAAGGAGTTCATGGCGGACCACAAGGAGGCGCAGCAGGAGGCGCTGGCCTCCAACATCGGCCGCACGCATGAGGAGCTGGCCAACATCATCACGACGCTCAACAAGGGTGCGCGCACTGGCTTGTGCAGCACTGGCGTGGCGCTGCGGCGGCGAGGCCATTGGGTGCAGGCCATGGACAAGGGGTGGCTAGGCCACATGCGCCTTGACATGGCCGCGTGTCCCGAGCTGCCAAGCGGCCGAGCGCCTAGATTGGGACCGCGCGCTTGTATTTCACCGCCGATTGCCCCGTGCCGTCCAGGCGACTACATCAACCCTGACGCCGATGCCGAGAACGTGTTGGCGGACCTGGAGACCGTGCTGGCGAATCTGCGGGAGCTGGCCACGGCCTGCGACACGTACAAGGAGTACCAGGTGCGGCGCGCTGGCGTGCACCGCACAGGCCCAGCTCGCGGCCAAACCCGGGGCAGCGCACCCAAGCTTCGCGCCTGCGGCCGACAGCCTGCAACGCAGTGACACCCTTGCACGGCACCTGATTCTCACATCGTCCACCGGCCCTCGGGTGGCCTCCCTCGCCGCCGCCTCCCCACCCCAGACGCTGTTCGAGCTGGAGCCTGACAGCTTCTCGGACCTGGCCGCGGTGGAGAAGGAGGCCAACGCCAAGTACCAGCTGTGGAAGAGCCTGTACGACTTCATGGAAAAGAGCCACAACTGGACGGAAGACCCCATCCTGGACGAGGGCGGCCACAGCCAGATGAGCATCGAGGCCATCAAGTCCGAGGTGGAGGAATACGCGCAGCGTGCCTACAAGATGGGCAAGGCGGCCAAGGAGGACCTGGTGCGTTATGCGGTTGCGCCGTGTACGGGATGTACCGGCATGAGGGAGCGGCACGTTCCGCGCCTTAAGCACAAGCAACGTTTGGGGCAGCGCTGTTGAAGCCTCTTCACCGGCTGCGGTTGGGAAGCGCGCCTGTGCGGAAGCGTCTGATTGGGACAGCGCTGTTTTGTGCCGCACACCCCGGGCCGTAAACCGCTGTTTTTCTAACCCTCTTCCCTGCCCCTGTGGCCTCCTTCCTGCCCCCAGGTGGTGGTGCGGCTCAAGGACTGCATCGACGACTTCAAGCAGATCCTGCCGCTGGTGGAGGAGCTGGCCAACCCGGCGCTCAAGTCGCGGCACTGGGAGCAAATCTTCAAGCTCATCGACGCAGACATCCCGCCCAACGACAACGGCGTCGGCTACGCACCCTTCTCCGTGCGCATGTTGCTGCAGTACAACGCGCTGGACCGGTACGACCCCATCCAGGTGCGCACGGACGTACGGAAGCGCCGCAGGCCGGTTGCGGGACACATGGCTTCAGCCGGGCTGCAGTTCCGCCCACCGATAGGCCGAGCACGATCGGTTGGCCGCGCTGACTGCCGGTGTGCGCTGTGGGGGCTGCTGCTGCAACCGCAGGCCATTAGCGGCGTGGCGTCCAAGGAGTACAGCCTGGAGAAGGTGCTGGAGAAGATGGACAACGACTGGAAGGGCGTCGAGTTCCGCTGCATCGAGTACAAGGACACGTGAGACACCGGGCCCCGGGATGCCCGCCGCGCCCGGCCATCCTGCCCACCCCCACCCTCCTGCTCCAGATCCCTTTCCCTGAGATTCCGCGACATGCAAGTTCATCGCTTAATGACATGCGCACCTGCCACCCTCCTGCCCCGCAGCGGCACGTTCATCCTGGGAGGCACCGACGAGATCCAGGCGCTGCTGGACGACCAGATCGTTAAAACGCAGGCCATGCGTGCCAGCCCATACATCAAACCGCTGGAAGCGCAGGCCACCAAGTGGGAGACCATGCTTACAACGCTGCAGGCGCGTGTGCGCCGCGCCCGGGCCTCCGCGTCCTCCACACCCGCGGCTGCGTGCGTGTTAGGCGGTAGCCTCGCCTAATGCGCTCAGCGCTGGGTCGCAGCCGTGAGCTCCTCCATCTCACGCTTCCTTCTTTGCCGCATGCCTCTTGCTGCCGTGATCATGCTGTGCCCCAACAGGACATGCTGGACAACTGGCTGTCGTGCCAGGCCACGTGGCAGTACCTGGAGCCCATCTTCAGCTCGCCCGACATCCTCAAGCAGATGCCCGAGGAGGGCGAGAAGTTCCAGGTCGTCGACACGGTGAGCCGGACCACCTGTGGCACACGTTCGGGCCAGGCACGGCAAGCTGCTGGAGTCGCAACGGAGCCGCTTGTGCATGGGCCTGCCTGTGGACAGAAGCGTGTTGGAGCAGAGCGCTGACGGTGCCTGCCCGTTCGTGTGTGTGGTCCTGCTGCGCAGTCTTGGCGCGAGGTGATGGAGTCGACGTCGGCGGCGCCCGCGTGCACAACTGTGGCCGAGGAGCTGGAAAAGCTACTTGCTCTGCAGGTGCGGACGCGCAGCCCCAAAAGCGAGCCCCGCCCTGGCCCTCATCCTGCCGTTCCCATGCCTGCCTTAGCGGCCCTACGTACCCGTAGCGGGCGGCGCCTGCCCTATCTCCTGCCAACTCCGCTTTACTCATGGGCCGGCGTGAGCATTTGTGCCAAGATTCGCCACAGCTGACACTCCCCACACATAGCACTCCGTGACCCCCATGCTTGCTGCGCGCTCGCATGCCGTCACTCGCGCGCAGGAGGCGAACCGGCTGCTTGAGGAGATCCAGAAAGGCCTGGCGGCCTACCTGGAGCTCAAGCGCCTGGCCTTCCCGCGCTTCTTCTTCCTGTCCAACGACGAGATGCTTGAGGTGCGGCCCACGGGCAAGCCACGCGGTTGGGGCCAGCTTTTCACCTCTGGCTGGGGCCATGGACAGCGACCTGGCATTGTGCCGGGACAGAAGGCTGCTATGCGGTGTGGTTTGCGGGCCCTACCCTCCGTGTGTTGCGACACGAGCCTTAAGCGCCATATGCTCGCTGCTTCCTTCTTCCCGTCTCGCCGCAGATCCTGTCCGAGACCAAGGACCCCACGCGCGTGCAGCCGCACCTCAAAAAGTGCTTCGAGGGCATCGACAAGCTGCGCTTCGAGGGCCAGCACGCCGAGATCACGGGCATGGTGTCGTGCGAGGGCGAGCTGGTGCCGCTCAAGACCAAGATCAAGCCCGCCGACGCCAACGGCAGCGTCGAGAAGTGGCTAGTCCAGGTGCGAAGCAAGGCGATGTTCTGCCTGGCGACTGCTCGCCATTATCAAGCCTTGCCGGCATGCTGATGCGAGGTTCGTCCGCCGTGCTTACCGCGCAGGTGGAGGCGGGCATGGTGGAGTCGGTGCAGGAGATGTGCCGGCGCGGCGTGCTGAGCTACCCCACCGTCGCCCGCGAGCAGTGGGTGCTCGACTGGCCCGGCCAGGTGGTGCTGGTCGTGACCGGCGCCTTCTGGACGCGGGTGAGCAAGTGACCACATTGCAGCGCCCAGCGCCTCCAATTTTAAACGCAACCGACTGCGTCTGGGCATTGTTGCAGCTGTTTTGCGCCCTGTCGCCTGCTCACCACCGCGCTGCATTGCTGCTTCACCCCCTGTCGGCCCGTAGGAGGTCACTGCGGCTATCATCAGCCCCGAGGCCGGCGCACTGGCGGCCTGCGCCGAGCGCAACACCGCGCAGCTGGGCGCCATCGTGTCGCTTGTGCGCGGCGAGCTGACCAAGCTCAACCGCGCCACGCTGAGCGCGCTGGTGGTCATGGACGTGCACGCGCGCGACGTGGTGGTGGCGCTGGCGGCCGAGCAGGGCGTGTCGGGCGACGCCAACCACTTCAGCTGGCTGTCTCAGCTGCGCATGTACTGGGAGGTGCGTGCGACGAGAACTTGGCTTGACCGCGAAGCGGGGCAGCTGGGGCTGCGGTTGCGAGGGATAGAGGCTGAAACAGGGCGCTCTTGGGCCGCGAAGCTGTGTGCCTGCTGCGGCAGGGGAGGAGCAGGGGTGCTGGGGTTGAGAGCTGCGGCGTGTGCTGTCCCGCAGGCCAAGGACGCGGCGCAGGAGGAGGCGCAGGAGGGCACCATCATGGTGCGCATGATGAACGCGGAGGTGGAGTACGGCTACGAGTACCTGGGCAACAGCATGCGCCTGGTGGTGACGCCGCTCACGGACCGCTGCTACCGCACGCTTATGGGCGCCATCCACCTCAACCTGGGAGGCGCGCCAGAGGGGTGAGCGCGTCCAGGGCCGGGTTACTGGTTGCCGCGTGCGCAGCCGGACGGGTGAATTGTGTGAGGTGTGGGGAACGGGCTGCTGCGTTGGAGGGCGTCTACTTAACGCAGGCTGGGTTGGGTGGTGCGCTCCCGGCGCGCAGGCCGGCCGGCACGGGCAAGACGGAGACGACCAAGGACCTGGCCAAGGCGCTGGCGCGCCAGTGCGTGGTGTTCAACTGCTCCGACACACTCGACTACCAGACCATGGCCAAGTTCTTCAAGGGCCTGGCCTCCAGCGGCGCCTGGGCGTGCTTTGACGAGTTCAACCGCATCGACCTGGAAGTGCTGTCCGTTGTGGCGCAGCAAGTGAGGCGGCGCGTGTGTGGGCTGTGCATGGCCGCGCCCGTGATGGCTGGGAGCGATGCCTCAAGTTAGCAGCACACGGCTTCTGGCGCTGACACGACCCCATGTGACACACACCCCTGCCTCGCTGCGCTCGTCAGGTGCTTGAGATCCAGCTGGCGGTCAAGCAGCGCGTCAAGACATTCTTCTTCGAGGGCACGGAGCTGCCGCTGCGGCCCACCTGCAACGTGTTCATTACCATGAACCCCGGCTACGCGGGCCGCTCCGAGCTGCCCGACAACCTGAAGGTGCGCCCTGCCCCCTGTGCGCCCATTCCACCAGCACACGCTCTGCCGCCCGTTGTGCGGTGCTGCAACGCAGCAGCCCCCGTCCTGCCCTCGCTCAACACATATCAGCCAAGGTCTGGCACTGCTCGCATGCTTCTGTCCCGCGCAACGCAGGCGCTGTTCCGCACGGTGGCAATGATGGTGCCCGACTACGCGCTCATCAGCGAGATCATGCTGTACAGCAACGGCTACCTGCAGGCGCGCGAGTGCGCCCGCAAGATCGTGGCCACCTACAAGCTCTGCTCCGAGCAGCTGTCCAGCCAGGACCACTACGACTACGGTGCGTCTGCCATACCCCACCTTATCTCCAACCCGCAAAACACGCTACGCAGCATCCCGCGAGCTGTAGTAGCTCTGCAATCCCAGACTTGACCCAGTCCGCCGCTTGCTGCCCACAACCCACCGCAGGCATGCGCGCGGTGATGGCGGTGCTGCGCGCCGCGGGCAACCTCAAGCGCCGCTTCCCCGACTCCGACGAGTTCGTGCTGATGCTGCGCTCCATCATCGACGTCAACCTGTGCAAGTTCCTCAGCCACGATGTGCCGCTCTTCAACGGCATCGTGTCGGACCTGTTCCCAGGTGCGGAACACAGCGAGTGCTCCCGCGCCAGCCTGCGATATGATGCAAAGCGCCCGCACAGACCTGGCGCGGACAACCATAAGTATGCGTCAGCACCTGTTGCGTCTTGCTGGTTTGCTGATACGCCACCCTCCCGCGGTCGCGCCTCCGCAGGCGTGGTCCTGCCCGAGCCCGACTACGCGCACCTGACGGAGGCCATGAAGCGGCAGTGCGTAATCCACAACCTGCAGCCCACCGACTACTTCCTCATGAAGACCATCCAACTGTACGAGATGGTGGTCGTGCGCCACGGCCTTATGACTGTGGGACAGCCCTACTCGGGCAAGACGGCCAGCCTCAAGGTGCGGCGGTTGGCACCGCACGCCCTGGCGGCACCTCTCCCAGCTGACAATGTGGCGCGCTGGGCAGGGCGGCCCAGCCGGAGGCCAGCGGCCTGCTTATGCGCGCTGCTGTGCCGCGCTGGGCAGGGCGTCCCAACCGGGGGCCAGCGGCCTGCGTATGCGCGCTACTGGTTCAGCGAGAGTCGCCAGTATCAGCTATGGGGGCAGCTGCAAGCTAGCTAGGGCTGACCTGGATGCCGTGCTTTGCCGGGCCGCAGGTGCTGGCGGGCGCGCTGTCTGACCTGCACGAGCGCGGTGTCGTAGGCGCGCTGTACAACAAAGTGCAGACGCGCACCATCAACCCCAAGAGCGTTACCATGGGCCAGCTCTACGGCGAAACGGACCGCGCGACGCAGGAGTGGAAGGACGGCGTGCTGGCGGTGGCCTTCAGGTGCGAGCCGTGCCTATTACCCTGCAATGTGCATACTGCCAGCCGAGCCACGCGTTCGATGTGTGCAAGGTAGCGCTGCCTGACTAGTAAATTGTGTTATTGGCATGGCGGCCTGCAGGTCGCTGGCCGCGGACCCGTCGGAGGACCGCAAGTGGCTGGTGCTGGACGGGCCCGTGGACGCGATCTGGATTGAGAACATGAACACTGTGCTAGACGACAACAAGAAGCTGTGCCTGCCCAACAGCGAGATCATCCAGATGAGCTCCACCATGTCCATGATCTTTGAGGTGCGGCCCGGCACAGGCAATGCATAAAACACCCACACCAAGGCCTGCGCCCCAGCCTCGTGCGCCCTCCTGATTCCGTGCCCATCCTGGCTGTGCCGCTCCACCTCTGGCCCGGCAGGTGGGCGACCTGGCGGTGGCCTCGCCCGCCACCGTGTCCCGCTGCGGCATGGTCTACCTGGAGCCGCACCAGCTGGGCTGGCAGCCGCTGCTGACCAGCTGGCTGGCCACGCTGCCGCGCAGCCTGGGGCCCAAACTCCGCAAGCACATCGAGACGCTCTTCGAGTGGCTCATGCCCCCCTGCCTGAGGTGCGCGCCGCCAGAGGCTGCCAGCCTCGGGCCCGTCCCGCTCTCTTTTCACAGCGCCGCAACAACATCCAGCCCGTTGGCGCCTATGCAAACCCTGCACCGCGAAGCCTCACATGTCGCGACATCGCAGCATGCGTGTCGAGGGCTCCCTGGGGCCGTTGAGCGCAGCCACCTTCCTGGGCCTGATCCACACGGTCCTCCGCCGCCGGTTCCTTGCCGCCCAGATTTGTGCGGAAGGACGCCAAGGAGGTCAGCCCCACGGAGGACATTGGCCTCGCTCGCTCCACCATGCGGCTCATGACCAGCCTGCTCACGGAGGACTTCGGGGCGCCCGTCAACCCGGCAGCCACGGCGGCCGCTGAGGCGGCCCTGGCCTCCATTGAGTCGGTGCCAAGCGGCGGCGTGCCGCCGCTGTCGGCCGAGGGCAGCAGCGCGGCCGTGCCCGCCGAGGGTGGCGCACCTGCAACCGAGGGCGGTGAGAAGTCCGCGTCGGTGCCGGAGAAGGAGCGCTCGGCGATGGACATGGGCTCCTCCGATGAGCAGGAGGAGGCTCCAGGTGAGGCATGGCCACAGGCGTAGGAAGCTCCAGAGGCGCACCACGCAGCATTGTGGGTCGACCCCCGCAAAGCTCCAGGCGCGGAGCCCCAAGAAGCCACTACCTGCCAGCGGTCACACTTCGATGGCGCCTTACTCCCTCGCGGCCCTCGTCGCCCCACGCAAGCAGGTGCCTCGTACGACGACAACACCAAGACGCTGCTGGTTGAGTCGGCGTTCCTGTTCGCGCTGGTCTGGTCCGTGGGCTGCACGGGCGACGGCGAGAGCCGCCGCAAGTTCGACACCCACTTGCGCACCCTTCTGTCAGGGCTGGTGCCGGATGGCTATCTGGTGAGCTTGCCACTACGCAATCCGCTGCAAACCCTTCTCTGCCACGCAGCCGTCTCCGGCGCTTTTTCGCGCGCTCTCCCTCGGCCTTTCCCGGCGTTTCTGCGAACGGCCCAACTAATGTGTACGCAGCCACAAGGAAAGGCCGGCTGAACGCGCCCTTGCCGCCGCCGCCGCTGCTACCGCAGGACTACGTGACGCCGGGGCTCAAGGTGTCGCTGTCAGTGCTGGTGCCGCAGCCCGACAGCGGCTCCACGCTGTTCGACTACGCGCTGCAGAAGCGCGCCAGCGGGCCCGGTCTGGTGCCCGGCCGCTGGCAGCTGTGGACGGACACCATCCCGTCGCTCGACATCCCCAGCGACGCGCAGTTCGCCGACATCATCATTCCCACCAAGGACTCGGCCAGGTGGGCATGATCCCACTTACCTCCCGCCTTCGCTCCCCCGTCCCGTCGACGCCAGCCAACACGCCACACCGGACACTCTGTTTCTTCTTGACCTTGCCGCACCTCACCCCACTGTACCTCGCAATGCCGTACAACATATCCCTGCTGTACAGGTACACATTCCTGCTGGACCTGGCGCTGCAGTACAACCAGCCACTGCTCATGGTGGGCCCCACCGGCACCGGCAAGTCCACCTACATCAACCGCCACCTGGTGTCGACGCTGCCCAAGGACAAGTGGACTCCCGTCTTCGTCACCTTCTCGGCGCGCACAACCGCCAACATGGCGCAGGACCAGATCGACGGCAGGCTGGACAAGCGGCGCAAGGGCGTGTACGGGCCGCCCGTGGGACGCAAGTGAGCTGGGGTTACTGCGGGATGGGCGGAGCATGGCGTGGCTGGGGTTGCAGCTCCCACCTTGCCTCGCACCTGCCGGACCATCGCCTCGGCCCTAGACAGTGGCGGTGTGCAGAAGGAGGGCGTGCTGAGCCGGCTGCTGACCCTGTGGTGGCTTTGTGGTTGTGCTCACCGCAGGGCTGTGCTGTTCGTGGATGACCTCAACATGCCCGCCAAGGAGACCTACGGCGCGCAGCCGCCCATTGAGCTGCTGCGCCAGAGCCTGGACCAGGGCGGCTGGTACGGCCGCGACAACGTGTGGCGCCAGCTGATCGACACACAGATCGTAGCGGCCATGGGCCCGCCCGGCGGCGGCCGCACCTTTGTCACGAACCGCTTCCTTCGCCACTTCAACGTTTTGGCACTGGCGCAGGTATGGGACCCGGCCTACAGTCCGCGCCGCGTAGCGGCACCGTTCGCGAAATGATCCGGGAAGAGGCCGTACGGTATTCGCATGCGCATATGCGACGGCCCGCTATGTGATCCGCACACCTCGCACCTCGCGCTCCGCGCAACCGGGGCCCCACCCCTGCAGGTGGCGGAGGACTCGCTGGTGCACATTTTCCGCACCATCCTGGACTGGCACCTGGAGCGCAACGCCTTCCCCAGCACCGTGGCCAGCCTCAGCGGCTCGCTCATCGACGCGACGCTCGAGGTGTACACGCAGTCGATGGCCAAGCTGCTGCCCACGCCCACCAAGAGCCACTACGTGTTCAACCTGCGCGACTTCGCTCGGGTCGTCCAGGTGCGGCCTGCAGGCCCGCCGCCAGCTCAGCCCCCGCTCGCCACCGTCCGTGTACTCGGCCCCTGCCTTGGCATGTGCACCACGCAACCGCGCCTGTGTTGGCCTGACCCAATCGGACCTGGCCTGATCTGACCCGCCCCGCTGTCTCTCCCGCGCAGGGCGTGATGATGCTGCCCCGCGAGTCGCTGCCGAAGGCCGCCGACCCTTCCGAGGAGGGCATCGCGCTGGGCGAGGGCGTGGCGCTGTACCGCCGGCTGTGGGTGCACGAGGTGTTCCGCGTCTTCTACGACCGCCTCGTCGACGATGCGGACCGCCATTGGCTCATCGGCCAGGTGCGGGCAGCAAACGGGGCATGCCGATCAAGCATGTATGCATCGCGAGGGCATGGCGCCGAGCTGGGACCTAGGAATCCCACAAGGCCAGGGCCTGACCGCCGCACGCGTGTGCGCCCTTGCGAGCAGGTCAAGACCACGGTGGGCGTGCACTTCGACTGCAGCTTCGACAAGCTGATGAACGGGCTGCTGTCGGATGAGGACCGCAAAGCTGGCAAGGCCATAACGCACGAGGTGCGGCGCCCCGGCTGAGGCCACCCAGCGGCACACAGCGGGCAACAGCTAGCTACTCCAGACCGAGTGAGGGCCCTTGACTGATGTGTATGTTGCGGCGGCCTGGCTGGTGGTTGCCTCGCAGGACATGCGGCGCTGCTTCTTCGGCGACTACGCCGACACCAACGAGCCCGAGCCCTCGCTGCGCAAGTACGCCGAGGTGCAGGACGTGGTGAGTCCAAGTGCGGCAACTGTCGGGGCTTTTGCACGCTGCCGACATGGGCGGCACCCCGCTGCCTGGCGCGGCCGCACGCGGCCACGAGATCCCCGGAGCCCTGCTATGTCGCGCCTCCTGAATGGCCCTGCCGCCTGCCTCGGCGCCCCCGTCCGCCCCGTTCGCGCCTTCTCAGTCGAGCCTGGTGACGACCATGGAGGAGTACCTGGCGGACCACAACGGCACCTCCAAGCGCCCCATGAACCTGGCCATGTTCCTGTTCGCCGTGGAGCACGTCAGCCGCATCTGCCGCCTGCTCAAGCAGCCCGGTGAGCGACGCAACACCTTGCCCGCCTCGCGCCCCTAGCCGAAGGGTTCTATCGCATTCCATGCCCACCCCCGTGGGCGCGGCTTGGACGCTGCGCTCCTCGCCGCCGTGCCCTGAGCCCCCGTGCCCTACTGTGTGTGTGCCCGCAATCTCACGCAGGCGGCAACATGCTGCTCGTGGGCGTGGGCGGCAGTGGGCGCCAGAGCCTGACCCGGCTGGCGGGCTTCATCTCTGGCATGGAGGTGCTGCAGGTGGAGATCGCCAAGAGCTACGGCCGCACCGAGTGGCGCGACGACCTCAAGAAGGTGCGCCCGCCGGCCATCATGCGCCACCCCGAAGCACAGCTGCCTCGCATGTTCCTGCACGCCCGCCTGGCGTTTAAAAGCGGCCCGCTCACAAAGCCCCGCTGCCATTCACCGCAACCCAGGTCCTGCGCGTCGCGGGCGCCGACAACAAGTCGGTGGTCTTCCTGTTCAGCGACACGCAGATCAAGGAGGAGTCGTTCCTGGAGGACATCAACAACATCCTCAACAGCGGCGAGGTGCCCAACATGTTCCCGCAGGACGAGCGCATGCAGATTATGGAGGCCGTGCGCACGCGCGCCGAGAAGCGCGGCCTGGAGACGCCGCTGGAGCTGTGGGGCTTCTTCGTGGAGCAGTGCCGCCGCAACCTGCATGTGGGTACAGCGTCGGGACCGGGTCGGGTACAGGAGCGGAGACAGGGGCGGGGACGAGAACAGCCCTGGCAAGGCTGCTTCATGGAAGGGAATGGCAGAGCCAGCACACCTGTGTGCCATGTCAGCTGCATCACAGGCCCCGCCCAAACACGTCGCTGCCCTGCTGCCCCGCTGCCCCGCTTCCCCCCCCCCAGGTGATGCTGTGCTTCAGCCCCATCGGCGACGCGTTCCGGGAGCGCCTGCGCGCCAACCCGTCCATCGTCAACTGCTGCACCATCGACTGGTTCCAGGTCTGGCCGCGCGACGCGCTCGAGGCCGTGGCGTTCAAGTTCCTGCGCGAGATGGAGATGGACGAGCCCACTCGCAAGCAGCTGGTGCAGCTGTGCCAGGCGTTCCACTCCAAGATCCGCAAGGCCTCGGAGGAGTTCCGGTGAGCGGGTTGCGCGGCTCGTGGCCGGTGGCGCTGCGTGGCGCCTGCGCCCGCCGAGGGCGGCAGGACCTGCAGCCTGACGCAGTGAGCAACAAGGGGGCTGGTGGGGCTCCGCCGCGGCCCTGGCGCGGGCTGCGTGTAACCCACCGAGTGTTTCCTGTCCCGCCCAGGCAACAACTGGGCCGCCACAACTACGTGACGCCCACGTCCTACCTGGAGCTCATCAACACCTTCCGGTGCGCGACCGCCTGGCGCGGCTTGCGTGCGGACCTGCGCTGCCGCCTTGCATTGGCGGCTGCCCCCCATGACAAGGGGCCCGCCGTGAACAAAGCGCCGGCCTTCTGCGTGCGCCACTGCAATCAAGCCTGATGACCAACTGCCATCATGGCTGCACCTGGCCAATCTACCACCGCAGGACGCTGCTGGACCAGAAGCGCGCGGCCAACCGCAAGGCGCACTCGCGCTACAGCGTGGGCCTGCAGAAGCTGCAGAGCAGCGCGGAGCAGGTGGCGGGCATGCAGGCGGAGCTGCAGGCGCTGCAGCCGCAGCTGGTGCTCACGGTCAAGGAGGTGGAGAACCTCATGGCCGTCATTGCGCGCGAGAAGGCTGAGGTGGTCGAGCCCAAGGTGCGGGCCGCAGGCGCAGACGCTGCGTGGCTTTGGCAGGGGCGTACAAAGCGGGTGGCTGCCAGGATTGCGGAGCTGAGCCCTTGGTGTGGCGCTGGTACGTGCCCTTGTCGCGGCTTGTCCCTGCAGGCGGCCATCGTCAAGGGCGAGGAGGCCAAGGCGCAGGAGAAGGCGGACGCCGCCAAGGCCATCAAGGACGAGTGCGAGGCCGACCTGGCCGAGGTGCGCTCGCAGCACAGCACATACAGCGCAGCAACTTGAGCGACGCCCCCGTGCTTGATGTTCACACACGCACTGACGTGGCCGCCCCTCGCTCGCCTCCCTCCTGGCGTCGTGCAGGCGCTGCCCATCCTGAACGAGGCGCTGGCTGCCCTGGACACCATTGACGAGAAGGACATCAGCTACATCAAGAAGCTGGGCAACCCGCCCTCCATCATCAAGCTCGTGCTCGAGGTGCGCTGAACGCGGCCTGAAGGCTGCCACGTCCGCTGCCACCCCACGCTTGCCATGCTGCTGCCTGCGTGCTCCAACGCCCGATGCCCACCGACTCTGCTTCCTTCCCATGAATTCCCACGCAGGCCGTGTGCGTGATCCTGGACGTCAAGCCCGCCAAGGTCAAGGACGACACCGGCAAGACGGTGCTCGACTACTGGAAGAGCAGCGTGGCGCTCATGAACGAGCGTGACTTCCTGCAGCGCCTCAAGCTGTACGACAAGGACAACATCCCGCCAAAGATCATCGGCGTCATCCGCGAGACGTACTGCAAGAACGAGGCCTTCACGCCTGCCGCGGCGCGCAATGCGTCGCCCGCCGCCGAGGGCATGTGCAAGTGAGCGCCGTTGGCCTGCAAGAGCGCCTCGGCTCATCACACCCCATGGCTCGGCGCCCAATCCCGTGCAACCTGCTTCTGTTGCATCGTGCAATGCCTTGCCCAGTCCAACGTCCGACCCACATGGCCGACTGACCCATCCCATGTGTTTCTCTCTCCCCACCTTCTCCCCGCCTTCTCCCCACATCAGATGGGTGCACGCCATGTCCAGCTACGACAAGGTGGCCAAGATCGTTGCGCCCAAGAAGGCAAAGCTGGGCGAGGCCGAGGCCGCGTTCGAGGAGGTCATGGTGGGACTGCGCGCCAAGCAGGGCGAGCTGGCGGAGCTGCGCGCCAAGCTGGCGGCAATGGAGTCCGACCTACGCACCAACACCAAGAAGAAGGAGCGCCTGGAGCAGGAGGTGGCGCTGTGCAGGTGCGGGGTTACCGGCCGTGGAAGGCACGGGGACAGCGGGCTGGGGACAGCGGGCTGGCAACGGGAGGCGCGCGTGCTGCGGGCTGCTAAGCAGTGGTGCGCTTTGCGCCGCTCTGTGCGCAGCGTGAAGCTGGAGCGCGCCGAGAAGCTCATCGGCGGTCTGGGCGGCGAGAAGGTTCGCTGGACTGAGTCTGCCGAGGCGCTCAAGCACGCGGCGGTGGCGCTGACGGGCGACATGCTGGTGGCCGCGGGCATCATCGCCTACTGCGGCGCCTTCACAGCGTCCTTCCGGCAGGCCGTCATCGAGGACTTCGTTGAGATGGTCAAGTGAGCGACATGACAACGTAGCCGCTGGTGGTTGCCCTGGTAGCGGGCGGCGCCCCAGCCGTATGCGCACGGGCCCGGGTGAGGACGGCTCTGACGCTGCGCGCTCTGTGCCGCCGCCCCGCCCTACGCTTGTGCAGCAACGCCGGCATCCCCCACACGCCCAAGTTCAGCCTGGCCGCGGCGCTGGGTGATCCCGTGCGTACGCGCGAGTGGCTCATCGCGGGCCTGCCCAACGACTCGTTCTCCATTGAGAACGGCATCGTCGTGGCACATGCGCGACGCTGGCCGCTCATGATCGACCCACAGGTACGTGGCGTGGATGTTTAGGGTCGGACCCATGGGCCAGCGTCAGCGTCAGAGCTGCCCGCACGTAGCCTCTGCGCGCTGCCAAAACAGGGCCCTGAGGGCTTCATCCGCATGCCGTGGCCCACTCTCTGCCGCTGATCTGCCGTGCGTGCCGCCGCTCCTGCCCCACGCGCGCCCACACCCACAGGGCCAGGCCAACAAGTGGATCAAGAACCTGGAGAAGGAGAAGAAGCTGCAGGTCATCAAGCTGTCTGAGGGCGGCGAGTACCTGCGCGTGCTGGAGAACGCCATCCAGTTCGGGCTGCCGGTGCTGCTGGAGAACGTGGGCGAGGAGCTGGACCCGTCGCTGGAGCCGCTGCTGCTCAAGCAGACGTTCAAGAGCATGGGCGTCATGTGCATCCGCCTGGGCGACGCCACCATCGAGTACAGCTCCGACTTCAGGTGCGGCCGCAGCCTGCCGCCGGTGCAGGCGCAGTGCGGGGGGCTGGGCTCAGGCACAGCATTAGCTCAGCCCCGCGCAAGCAGCTACAGCGCGGTGAGCTGCACGGTACCCTGCCTGCCGCGCGTTGCCCTGTCCCCTCGCCGCCCCGCAGCGGCCCCGCGCTGGCCTCTCCTGCCCCTGCCCACGCCTCCCTCTCTTTCGCTTTCCTCCCTCCACCGACGCCAGGTTCTACATCACCACCAAGCTGCGCAACCCGCACTACCTACCCGAGGTGGCGGTCAAGGTGACGCTGCTCAACTTCATGATCACGCCCGCGGGCCTGGCGGACCAGCTGCTCGGCGTGGCCGTGGCCACGGAGCGGCCTGACCTGGAGGAGCAGAAGGCGCAGCTGGTGCGTTCCGTGCGCCGAGGGGCTGGCTTCGCTCAGTGCTCGCTGGGAGGCAGGGCAGAGTTAGGGCACTCGGCGCCTGTGTGTCTTGCGGCACGGAGCAATCGGCGGGGTCTCGGCAGAGCTGCTGCTGACGGTGCGGTGCGGTGGCTGTCGTCGCAGGTGTTGCAAGGCGCCGAGAACACGCGGCGGCTGGCGGAGATCGAGGACAAGATCCTGGAGGTGCTGTCCAACAGCACGGGCAACATCCTGGAGGACGAGACCGCCATCTCCATCATCACCGAGGTGCGCCTGACCTGCCTGCCGCCCTGTCTCGGCCGCATAGCTGCGTCATCGGTGCTCGCCACGGCCGCCCTAGGTGAACAGCATTCCTGCTGTGACGCGAAGGCCTGCCAAAGCCTGGCCGTGGAAGAGCGTACTGTATGCTTGCTTGCAAGCCGATGCAGTGTCGCGCGCCCCGGCCGTGTTGCCCAACCGCAGGCCAAGACCCTGGGTAACGAGATCCAGGAGAAGCAGCGCGCCGCCGAGATCACGGAGCGCGAGATCGACACCGCGCGCACTGGCTACAAGCCGTGTGGCGACTACACGTCCATCCTGTTCTTCTGCATTTCGGACCTGGCCGCTATCGACCCCATGTACCAGTACTCGCTGCCCTGGTTCGTCAACCTGTACGTCGCGTCCATGCACGCAGCTGAGGTGAGCGGTCCCAGGACAGGAAGGAGTCCCACATATGGTTACTACTGTGTCTAGCTAGGCTTGGGGGGCTCGCGGCTGCGAGGCCATCCTGCACCCATCGGCCTGGCCGTTGCCTTGTCTGCCCCCGGTACGCCACAGCCGAGCCTTATCCTGGACCAGCGGCTGGAGAACATCTACGACCATTTCACGTACTCGCTGTACAAGAACGTGTGCAGGTGCGCCCCTCGCCCGCGTGCATCTCCTTGCGCCCTGCACTATAGACGGCGGCTCCCCCGCCATCGCGCACGCCCCACACGCAATATATGCCTGCACTACCCCTCCAGCTCCGTGTCTGCTTCTCCTCTTGCCTGCCCTAAGAACATGTGCCCGAGTTCTCGGCAACCGCACACGCCGCCAGCACTCACCGCACCTGGCCCCTATGTGCCCTGCATCCTGGCCCTACAGGTCGCTGTTCGAGAAGGACAAGCTGCTGTTCGCGTTCCTGTTGTGCACGCGCATCCTGGAGACCAAGGGCCGCGTGGATATGGATGAGTACATGTTCCTGCTCACCGGCGGCCTGGGCGCCAACCCCGACCCGCGGCCCAACCCCTCACCCGAGTGGCTCGTGGAGCGCGGCTGGCGCGAGCTGTGCCGCCTTGACAAGCTGCCCACGTTCATGGGGCTCGCCGACTCGTTCGCGGCCGACCCCGACGCGTGGCGCCCGCTCTACGACTCGTCCGAGCCGCACCGGACCATGATGCCGGGGCTCTACAACTCGCTCGACACCTTCCGCAAGCTGCTCATCGTGCGCTGCGTGCGGCCAGACAAGGTGGTGCCCGCGGTGCAGGACTTCGTGGAGGCCAACCTGGGCAAGAAGTACGTGGAGCCGCCGCCCTTCGACCTCGCCGCCTGCTACGCCGACTCCACACCCACCACGCCGCTCATCTTCGTGCTGTCGCCCGGCTCCGACCCGACGGCCGCGCTCCTGCAATTCGCGGGAGAGCGCAACATGGGCAGCCGGCTGATGGCCATCTCCCTCGGACAGGGCCAGGGCCCCAAGGCCGCGGCCATGATTGCTGATGGCGCTAAAAGCGGCTCGTGGGTGATCCTCCAGAACTGCCACCTGGCGCCGAGCTGGATGCAAGCGCTGGACAAGATCTGCGAGGACCTGGCGACTGCACCCGACGGCGGGGCCGAGCCCGTGCATAACGAGTTCCGGCTGTGGATGACCAGCTACCCCAGCCCCAAGTTCCCGGTCAACATCCTGCAAAACGGCGTCAAGATGACCAACGAGCCGCCCAAGGGCATCAAGGCCAACATGCGCCGCTCCTTCTGCATCGAGCCCATCTGCCAGGACAAGGACTTCTTCGACACCTGCGTTCAGCCGGGGCCGTTCAAGAAGCTACTGTTCGGGCTGGTGTTCTTCCACGCGCTGGTGCAGGAGCGGAGAAAGTTCGGGCCGCTGGGCTGGAACATCGGCTACGGTAGGCAGGGCATGTTGTCCGGGGCAACAGCCTGCTGGGTTAGGCCACAGCTGGGCAGGCTTGTATACGGCACACACGGCAGGCGTGCCCCATACCCGAAACCTAACCATGCCACCTCTGCTGCTCCCTTCTGCACACTCCAGGCTTTGATGATGGGGACCAACGCATCAGCGTGCGGCAGCTCAAGATGTTCCTGGACGAGGCCCCGCCAGGCGCCCAGCCGCCCTTCGCCGCACTGCTGTACGTCACGGGCGAGTGCAACTACGGCGGGCGTGTCACGGACGACAAGGACCGGCTGCTGCTCAACACCATCCTCGAAAAGTGTTATTGCCCCGAGATCATCGCGGACGAGGACTACAAGCTCTCGTCGTCAGGGTTGTACTACGCGCCTGCCGAGGGCGACCGGCTATCTTACCTGTCGTACATCGACGGCCTGCCCATCAACCCCCTGCCCGAGGCGTTTGGCCTGCACGAGAACGCCGACATCGCTAAGGACCAGAATGACACCGCAGCCATGTTCATGTCGCTGCTGTCCATGTCCGGCGGCGGCGGGGCAGGCGCTGGCGGGGCGTCTGGTGGTGGCAGCAGCTCGGCCGAGGAGCGCGTGGCGCTGGTGGTGTCGGAGTGCCTGGCGCGCCTGCCGCCGCAGTTTGACATTGAGGCCATCCAGCGCAAGTGGCCGGTCAAGTACGAGGAGAGCATGAACACGGTGCTGGCGCAAGAGGCCAGCCGCTTCAACAAGCTGCTGGCGGTGCTGCACGAGTCGCTGGCCAACATCCAGCTCGCCATCCAGGGCCTGCTGGTCATGAGCTCAGAGCTGGAGGCGGCGTTCGCGGCCATCTCCATCAACCAGGTGCCGGAGCTGTGGAAGCGCCGCTCCTACCCCTCGCTCAAGCCGCTGGGCAGCTACCTGGAGGACCTGTACACGCGGCTCGACATGTTCGCGTCCTGGGCGGCGGGCGGCCCGCCGCCATCGTTCTGGGTGCCGGGCTTCTTCTTCGTGCAGTCCTTCCTCACCGCCTCGCTCCAGAACTACGCGCGCAAGCGGAAAATGCCCATCGACACCGTGGGCTTTGGCTTCGAGGTGCTGGGCATGGACCCGGCCTCGTACCGCACACCGCCGTCCGAGGGCGTGTATGTGCACGGGATGTTCCTCGAGGGCTGCGGCTGGAACTCCGGGCCGAAGCAGCTGTGCGAGAGCCAGCCCAAGGTGCTGTTCGTGCCAGCGCCCGTCATGTGGCTGCGGCCGCGGCCTGCCGACACCAAGCACGACTACCAGCACTATGACTGCCCGCTGTACCGCACCGCCGACCGCCGCGGCGTGCTGGCGACGACGGGCCACAGCACCAATTTCGTCATGTTCGTCAAGCTGCCCACGGACCAGCCGGCGAGCCACTGGATCATGCGCGGTGTCGCGTTGCTCACGCAGCTCAGCGACTAGAGGGCTTGGGGGACGAGGGAGGGATGTGCTGTTGTGGTCCAGGGCATGCGAGTGTGCGTCGAAGGCAGGCGTAGGGGATGTGGTTCGAGGCGTGCGCGCCGGGCACAAGCGTGTGATGCGATGAGGGCATTGGGCAAGGCATTCCGGGTTGTGTGTTTTGGAGACTGCTGTGCCAACCGCTGCTGCTGTGTGTTGGCTGGTACCGGTGAGAACGAACTGCGGGCTGTGACCGCCCGGTGCATACGTGTGAGTCATGATGGCGACGCGGGCACCCCTGATGGTGATCCGGGCAGATTGAACTGCTAGGCAGGACAGGGCAGGCACGGCGCGCGAGGGGCTGTACTGGGAAGCCGGGTGGCGGCTGACGGGGCTAGCGGGCAGGAATCGTAGGCAGGTTAACTGGTGGGCTGACTGATGTGCTGAACGTTAGCAAACTGCGCGCGCGCACATGGAGACTGAGGCTCGTGACGTGGGTGATAGATAAGCAAGCTGCCACGGAGCGGCCTGCTCGTGAACTACCAAGAGCATGTAAGCGTGCTTGGTATTCCGATGTCGGCCGTGCGCCCGTTGCCGAGGTTAATTACGAGGCAGACGCGCGCTTGATCCCGAAGCAGGACCGCGCGCCAACCATCCCCGCCAGCAGCTAGCACGGCATCACATGACTTCTTGGGGGGTGGCTTGGCCCATGTGACATCATCATCCACGCAAACGCGATGTCATGACTCATGTTGAACGAATGAATGAATTCACTGATGATCACGCATGCTCATGAAATACACACATCATTCCACCAACCGCACCGGTCCAGGAGGCCTCCTGACTATCATCGGGCCCCCCCTTAGCACGCAAGGTACCCTGCGCTCATCTGGTGATGTGATGGGCCTAGCCCGCGCCGCAACCCTTCTTCCGGCTCACTCCGTTCCGAAACGGCTTTATGTGTCGTTCTTGGTGCGGTTGTGCCACACAGGCCGGGCACCGCGGCCCGGCAAAGCGCACATGGCCGGATGGCCGGCCTAGCTAGCTACGTGGTTTCAAAGCCCCGGCCTGCCATGGGTGCGCCCCTCGGCCCTGCGAGCCGGGCCGGGCTTGCCCTCCGTCCTCGCTCTTCCCAACAACAGCCAGCAGCCCAAGCACAGAGGGCCGGCACCAGCATCACCGCATCCGCAGCGCACGCCGCGGGCCCTTCCCAGCGCCGGGCCCGCCAGCGCCGGCTGCCGGTGCTCCCTGCCGCTGCTGCTGCTGCGCCTCCTGGTCCAGACGCAGCCGGGACACCTGCGCAGCCAGCAACCCGAGCACCTGCTCAATTTGCGCTAGCTGCATCAAGCCCGTGTCATCCACCCCAACATTGCCACCTGCCGTGGGCCGCGCTGCCGCTGCGGCCGCCGACGCGGGGCCTGCTGCAGCGGCAGCCGTGCCGGCCGTGATCTGGGTCCAGGCGTGCAGGTAGTTGAGCGCGATGTTGAAGTGCTCCATATTGAACCAGTGCTGCGTGTGGACCTCGTCCACGTTGGTCTGTTTCGGCACGAACCCTGCGCGGCGATCGGGTCCGGCGGGCGAGGGGGGGCCAAGGGGAGCGCATGCAGCACGTTGCCAAACCGCCCTCACCACGTACGGCTGCCCCAAAGGAGGATGTTGTCGTGTCGCACGCGCACAGCACCACACGCTCGCTGCATAACCCCCACGCCTCGGCTCCTGGTGCAGGCACGCACCTTCGCCCAGCGCTGCGACGTCAATGAAGGGAAGCAGCATCTGCCGCGCCACCGCCCGGACGGCGGCGTTCACCTGCGCCACCCACATCTTGTTGGCCCACGGCTTGGTCGGGTCGGGCGAGTGCCCGTTGTCGATATTGTACCTGCCGGAGGCCGGGTGCGCCGAGTGTACAGGTGCGTGCATGCTGTTCACGGCAATCTGCGGCGCGGAGGGGGTCTACCGCAGGGGCATGCGCACAGCACACTGGCACATACTATATATTATTATTATATATATTATATTATTATTACACACTGGCACACACGCGGCTCCGTAAGCCAGCCCCGCCCCTCACACATAGCTACGGTACCCCATCCGCTCACTTGGGGTGCATGTCATTTCGCATGATGATAAGCGCCTGTGCACGAGCATTGCGCCGCACACCAAACAAGTAAGGCATCGTGGGCAGGAGGTGCACTCCGCTAGCCTCGCGGCATTAGTTTGTACTAAGGAGTGTAGAATAGAGTGAACGGGGTTGCACCTTGCCCTCCGTCGTTGCGTTAGGCCAACGCCGCAGCGGCTGCCCATGTGCTCGCCGAGCGAGGCTGGCCGCGCACAGCGGCACCGTACCTTTGGGAAGGCGGCCCGCACGGTGGTTGCAAAGGCCGTGTAGTTCATCATGAAGCTGTTGACCCAGGACTGCGGCAGCAGCAGGTCGCCCGTGGATATGTGGCCGGGCGAGCTGCCGGAGCCAGTGGGGGCGCAGCGGGAGGGGCGGCGGGGTCGATCTCGCTGGCGGGCAACAACTCAACGCGATAGACTCGATCAACTTGATAGACTCGATCAACTCGATTGCCTCACTGGCCAGCCCCTGCCGGCTGCTGCTGGGTGCTTGCATGTGCTCGCATCCACCGCCGACCCCGGTGTCCTCGCTCGTGGGTGTCCTGCGCCACTTGCAGGAGGGCGCTGCGCGTGCTGCTGACTGGCGCTAGCTAGCACGGCTGCTCGGTGCTCGCGCACCTGGCATGAGCGCCCCCCTCGATGCCAATCCGCCGGAGCTCCCAGAACTCCACGCCTGGGTGGGCAGCACAGCAGCACGCGGGCGCGCGGGGCCAGACCTCGGCTCACCGGACCGGTCTGGAGCGGCCAGACCAGCGATCTCGCACTGCTGCTGCGGTACTGCAGCGCCCGGGGCTGTAGCTTGCTAGAGAGCCAGGTAGGTAACGTAGGTAGGTAGCTAGGCGCACCCAGGACGACGAGGTCGGGCTCGTCCACGCCCGAGTTCCGCTTCAGGCTGTCCTTGGCATGAGCCATGACCTGCATACGGCGCGGGCCAGCCGTGCTTGGCGTCGGTGGGCAGTACGGCCCTGGCATCGCAGCTCCGAGCGCAGCCCACCGCGGACGGACCAACAGGATGCGGGCATGGGCACTCGTAAGTCATACTGCAGATGCTTGTACACATCTGGCCCCGTCGCGTGGGGCAACCGTAAGCGGCAGCCCGCGCGTGCGAGACCCGTTGGCAGCAAGCATAACCCTTGCATGGACGCACGCAACGCAAGCGCCTGGCCCGGTTTCAGCGGCTGGTCTGCGCACCTTCTCGAGGGCCCTGTTGTCGTAGTTGGGATCCGTCGACTTGACGTAGTGGTGGTGCAGGTGTGCGGTGCCGATGTGGCAGGCGTTGCTGTTGTCCCAGTCGCCGCAGCTCATGCACGTTGCACCGCCGCGCTTTGCGGCGCACTCGGCGAAGGCGGCAGTGGCGGGCGACACGCGCGTCACGTTGCGCCCGTGCCGCCGCGCGTCCTGTGATCACACGCGCGCGGATGGGTGGGTGGGGCCCCATGGCGGGCTGGCATGGATGAATTGAAATATGGGTCGGCACCAGCAGCCGTCGGTACGGGACGGGGCTGCCCAGTGAGAGCAAGTGACGCCTAGCTACCTGGAAGCACACGTGCTCCATGGTATGGCCGTCGACGGAGTCGCTGAGGAACAGGATTACCAGGGGGCGCGCGGGCAGGCCGACGCCCGACGGGGGGAATATGTCCTGCGATACACGCGCACGGCGGCGATGAGGGCAAGTCCGCAACAAGCGCCACGACGCGCACTTTGCAGTAACAGCCACGTGACATGTTCACCCCAGGAGCGAGGCCACTCGAGGGGAGATGGCACAGGGCGGGGCTGTGGTGCGTGCGGTTCACAGTGCGGTAGGTGCAGCACCATGCCGTAACTGCTCGTCACCTCATACCCCCAGCAGACGCACCTTGACAATCCGGTTTTGGAGTTGGCAGCCTTGTCGCGGCGACAGCAGCGTCCAGCGGCCGCCTGCCTGCTGCGATGGCAACGGCCCATCAAGCGCGTAGCCCGCGACGTCTCCTGTGGCATCCTTGATCAGGCCGTTAGGAACGTCCAGCCAAAGTCCAGGCTCCTCTCCGTAGCGGCATAAAGCCTCATAGTGGACCGCGTTATGAGCAGGAGCGACAGAGCTCAGCGCCCACTCGCAGCGGGCTAGGCGCGTACAATAGACAGCCAGCAAAAAGAAATAGGGGACTAGAGGTGGCATTCGAGATGGCAACGAGGAGGCCGTCACCGGCAATAGTAACTCAGCAACAAGAACCCGCAGTTCGCTTCGGCATTGAGCAAGTTATCAAAGGAACACAACAGTGTACACGCAAACCTAAAGTACAAATACACTTCGTCCGACGTTTCGTTCGTAACCCGATGACAACGAGCGACAGCGACAACGACAGGCGGGATGCGCCTGGCAGGGCCTGTCAGCGGCGCTTTGAGGCGCGTTTGCGCCTGCAGGCTAAGCTCCGCGCCCGGTTGGTAATCGCAGGGTAACAGAAGCATGGTCCACACAATCCGGACGATTGTCTGGGGAACCCTGCTTCACCGCCTCCCCTGCAGCGCCTGCGCTGCTTTCTGACCTCCTGACGACGCTGACCAAGTTCATTCACCGCACTCATGCTCTATCTAACAGGCTCGCTCCTGGATGCGCACGGGCACGGGTTTGGGCACCGCGCCAGCGGCACGTGATCTTTGTGATGTGATAGCAAGCCTGCCTCAGCAGGGAGCGAGGCTAGGTGCAGGTCCCTTTTTCTTTCACTATGGCTACGTCTTAGCACGCAACATCCCCCCACCCCCGCCTGGGTTCTCATCCCGCGTGCAGATGGATGGGCATTGCACGCGCGTGTGGCGAGCGCCCAGCGCCGTGAGGCGACTTCCGCACAAACCAGCACGGCATCGTCTATGCTCAGGCCGGGGGGGCCCCAACCATACGAGCAGAAAGGCGACAACAGGAAACTGCAGGTTTCCGCAAGCAGTGCGTGACAGGGGAGACGGCTACTGCCTTGCTCGAACCGTTGCGCGAGGCCATGGGCGAGGAGGCCTAGCTACCTCAAGCACATGGCCGACCTAGCGGGGACGGGGGGTGCGAAGTGCAAGGGCATTCCTAACACCATGATCGATGCGCGGCGCCGCAGCAATGAGGTCAGGGCTGCGTCAGGCCTCTGGGGGCCCTGTGTGGCCGCCTTCGGCGACTGGGCGATGGTGGCGATTGAGGCGGGGCTGTGCCTGCTGTGTTGCGCCCCCAAGTCGTCGCTTGGTGAGGCGAAGAATCGGAATCCTGGGAAGAATGTACGCCTCTGTCCCAGTTGCTCTGGCAAGTACAAGTGCGGGGATGGCCGCGTCCGCTGCAAAGGGGTTACCATCGGCACTGTGCAAGCGTGGTGGACAAGGCTGTCTCTGAGTTCGAGAAGCTTAATAAGCAAGGTGTTAACGGTCAAGTGAACCCTGGTAATGCACTGCCCCACGTGCGCGTGTACGGTTTCCTGCGTTCGGCCTGGGAGCAACCGTATCCGCCGGTTGGGCGGGCCAAGGGTTGGGTACGTGTCGCACGGCGGCCGATGGGCCGCGGGTCATAGGCTCGGTCAGAGGAGGGCTCGGTCGCCGCTTGGCACTGGGAATGGCGCTGGGAGTTGTTTTACGGATCAGCAGCCGTCGTGCTAGCTGTGCAACACAGATAGGTCACACGCAGCTACACGGCGGTTCCGGGCTCGCCCTCACCTATTGCAAACCACCGCTCTGCATACATCGCGTCGCGACCGCAATGCGCTCCGGCAGTCAGGAGCTGCAGCGCTCCGGCAGTCCTGCCACGCAACATGCGCTTCCAGGAGTTGATCGCCAGGGGTGCCGGGGTATGCCGGGTAGGAGTGGCCGGAACCCACCAAGCGCAGCCTGCTCAGCCACACCGTCGATGCCGGCGCTTCAATCCGGTGTCCGACTCGAAGCTCGGCACGCGCCAATGCGCCCCCTGCCGCTGCCCACCCCAAGCATCAAGCAAGACACGCTCACACGCCCCGCCGGCGCTGTCAGTCCCCGCCAGGCAGAGCCGGTACCCGCCCGCAACAGCGCCCGCAAGTCCGCAGCACGCAGCACGCACGTACGGCAACCAGCACGCAACGCGGCGCGGCCTGTACCGTGCTCAGCACCGCACAGCACACCCTAGCCTGGCTAGCCCGAGGACGGTGGAGCAGCCTCGCCGTACACGCCGCACAGCCTCCGCTTGCTCGCTCGCTCGCACACGTGTAGCACGAGCGCAACACGTACGACGGCAACACGTACGACGGCAACCCTGCTCGCCGGCGCTACAGCTTCGACAGTGGTGTGGCCGGTGCCGCCACCGCCCTGCTGGCGTCGTCCGCGCGGTGCTGCCGGTGGGCCATGACGTACTGCGCGGCCAGCAGGGCGGGGCGGAGCGAGGTGGGACCAGGGCCGGGAGCGAGGCGAAGGAGGTCGAGGACTCGCTGGGTGCCCCTGTGACAGCGGTGCGGCGTGCGGCGCGAACAGGCGCGCTCTTCGCATCGCGACACAGGCGAGGGGCCGCCAGAGCGCACTGGCGCGGCACGCACGCGCATCGCGGCCACGTCGCCCAGCTACCCGAGGTGTGCGGAACGGCGCTGCGAGCTGCGGCCCTATGACGACACGTGCCCACGACACATGACGCATGACCCTCACCCCCCCACCCACCCTACCCCTCACGACGCACCTCCATGGCCTCCACCATGGTCTCCGGCAGCACCCGCCGCACGGGGCCGCTCTTGCACACGAAGGAGAAGCTGCAAGAGGAGGGTGGGGCGGGGAGGGGGGCACGCAAGTGCGCGCGGAGCGGCGCATCACACGTCACGCCAGCGCCGCGCCCCGCGCCGGCTGGCAGCACAGACCGACCGACGCGCTGCGGACGCAGGCCAAGACCCGGCAACCGCCCTCGATCGCGCTGTGGCTTGCGAGCAGCCCCGCACACGGCGTCTTGCAGCGCCCCCGCCCATCCACACGACCCTCCTGAAGGTGTTGGTGACGACGCTCTGCTCGGGCGCCCCGGGCTCCAGCTTGGTGGCGCGGCAGTGCACCCGCACCACGGGGCCCTCCGTGTACACCACCTGACAGCCGGCGGGCACGGGGCGAGGGGCCAACATGGGGCACAGCGGCCGTGGGCGGGGCGCGAGGGCGCTGACTTGCTGGTGGGCAACGCTGCATGTGGCTGCGGACCAGCCCGAGCCGGCCCTTGCCCACCTGGCCGGTGAGCCGCAGCAGCGTGCCGATGGGCACCGGCAGCAGGAAGGTCACGTCGTCCATGGATAGCGGGTCACAGTACTCGCCTGTGCGGTCCGTGTACGGCAGTACGGCAGTACGGCACAGAGGTAAGCTGGGGCGTCGCGACATAAGGCAGGGCGCCAGTGTCCTCCTGCGTCCCTGCTGTCCCCCTGCGTCCCTGCGACCCTGGGACCAAGCCATGCGGGCGCATACGAGACCCGCGCAAAACCGCAGCCGGGGGCGCGCAACTGCCGCTACCAGCCCCAGGGGACGCCAGGGTCCGCACCCGCGTGCAGCGCGGCGGTGGCGAAGGCGTGCTCGTAAGCCAGGCGCAGGAGGTGCCTGGCGGGCGGTAGGGCAATGGAAGAGGCAAGACATGGAGCGCGCGTCGGTCATCACCCGCCGTGTGCTGCCGCTGCCCGCTGCGAGTCTGCCAACGCGGGCCGGGCCTTCCTCGCCGCAGCGCCCGCCCGCGCTCACCCTCCGAAGATGACATCGAACGCGTTGCGGTCTTGGCTGCGGGCCAGAGCACCACAGGGCGTGGGCCAGCAAGCGATGCGCTTGCCGCCAAGCATCAGATATCACACACACCCGGCCCCGTGCCAGGCCTCAGCCCAACGAGGGGACCCGCCCCGCGGCCCTGCCTTCGCCTTCGGCCGCCACACGCCCTCCCAGCCCCGCTCCCTCACCCTCCCTAACCCTCCCTAGCACAGTCCTCCTGCCCTAGCACCTCCCTGCCTCGCCTCCCTCCCCTCCTCAACCTGTGCATGAGACAGCTGCTCTGCAACAGCGTGCGGCTCATGGGCACCACCTCCACGTGGCCCTGCCCCGGGCCCGCCGGCTGCGTCAGCGCGCCGCCGCCGCCCGAGCCGGGGCCGGCCCCGCCGCCGCCTGCGGCCGCAGCCGCGCCTGGCGCGACGCGGGCTGCCGCGTGTGAGCGCATGAGGTCGTGCACCAGCGCCACCTCCTCCACGGAGGGAGGCCGCCGGGCCCAGTGCGCGTCGCGGCGCTGCTGGCGCTGCAGCATGTGGGTCTGGGAGCGGGCGGGGTGGGGTCGGCGGCGAGGGAGGGGCTTCGGGAGGGGAGGGCGTGGGTTGCCGGCCGGACGGAGCGGTGAGGGAAGTGCAACGTGTGGGCAGGGTGAGCCGGCGGCTGGAGGCTGGCCGAGAGCCGGCACCTGCGGAGACGCATGGCGCACGCGGGGCCGCGGCTTGCTTTCCCTGCAGCACCTGCAACACCGGGCCGCGCGGAGGCCGCGCCACACGTGTGTCGCCGCGCCGGCACTCCCCACCTTGCCCTGCTCGAACAGCGCCTGCTCGCGGGGCGTGCTGAGCGCCAGCGCCGGCACCTCGGCGGGGCCGGTGCGATCGGGCCGCCGCGAGACCATCACAAAGTAGGCGCAGCCTGCGGCACACGGATCCAGGAACCCGTGAAGCCGACGGGACGCACGCCTTGCTGCTAGCACCCAAGGCCGGCCCACGAGGCCTGGAGGCGTGTGTTCATCATAATCAACATATACCCGACACGCGACGCCCTCGGGGATTGGCATGTTAGCCGTGCGTGTGTGAAGCAGGCGGCTGCACCTCGTAGCGGGCAGACCGTGGCCCCAGCGCGCACCTATGAGCGACCAGGCACCGCCATCGGACGGCGCGCGCGGGTCCTGCAGCGGGAAGGGAGCACGGCGGCGCCGTGAAGGGCAGGCCGCTTAGCGGTCGAGCGCAAATGCCACAGCACGCCAGGGCGGGTGCTGGGCGCTGCGCGGGTGCGGATGATGGACCGCCATGTCAGGCCGCCCACCTTCTTGGACAGCTCGATGAGCACCTCCATGCTGCTACGGCCCGCCCACACCACCTGCGGGCAGGGGGCCGAGGGCGGCAATGAGGGCGCAATGAGCGCTTGCTTGTATGAGCGCTGGCGCAAGCCCGCATAGCCTGGGCAGGCAAGGGAGGCGGCACAGCGCCACGCAACGCCGCTGCAGCAGCAGGGTCAAGCGGGCTGTGAGTGGGGTGCACGCTGCCCAGCCATGCTGTCGCGCCCTCGGCGCCTTGCTGCCAGTCGCCGCCTACGTCCCAGGCCCCAACACGCGCTGTCGGCTCCTCACAGCGAGCACAAGCTGCCCGCCTCTTTCCCATACCATCCACGCCCCAAGGACTCCCGTCGCCTCTGGCTACCCGACCCGCCGACCCTGACCCGCCGGCCCCCCCCCAGGCCACACTGTCTGGTACCGGCACCGTGCCACGCTCTCCCAGCCCTCACCTGTCCCCAGCCTCCCCCTCCGCCCACCTGCCCCGCCACCCTCAGGTCGTGCGCCATGGTGACCTCCCCCACGCTGGGGTCCTGCAGCCAGCTGATGCGGTCGATGGCGGCCGTCAGCAGCACCCGCTCCGCCACGCCCGCGTGCCGGGCCGCGATGTCGCCTGTGCGGGGAGGAGCCGGGGTTGGGGGGCTGCCCGCAAGTCCTGGCTGTGCGGCCAAGGAGCCGGCCCTGGCCGCGTGCCCGGCCGCCGTGCCACCGTCTATGCGGCCGCCTGTGAGAGCCAGGGTCCTGCCCCCGGACGCGGCATGGGCGGTGGCCGGCAGGGCGAGGGCAGGGGCGCTCCGTTGCTGCCGGGTTGGCTGCGCACGACGGCGTGGGAGTCTGTGGCAAGGCGCCACCAAGTCTCACAGGTTGTGCAGGGCTTCTATATCTCCGACACGCGGCTGCGGCCCGCGGGCCTGGCCCACCTGCCAGCGTGTCCAGGTCCTCCAGCAGCAGGCCGAAGCGCATGCGGTCCGAGGTGAAGCGCTGCGTGCAGGGGGGCCGGGCCGGGCAGGGCAGGGCAGGGCAGGGCAGCAGGGGCCGAGCCGAGCTCCGGTGCTGGAGGTCATGGAAGGGCACCGGGGCCGGGCAGGGGCCTGCACGCGCTAGGCTCGGCGGGGCACCCGAGCGCGGCCAGAGCATGCTGTAGCATTGGCAGCTGCTCCTGTTGGGCTGTGTGGCAGATCCTGCCCCCTTGCCCTGGACGTGCTCAAGCCCAAGCGCGCGGGCAGGGCTGCACCGCCCCACGCCCACCGCGCAACCGCGGCCCCATCAACATGCGGCCCCGCAGCCTTGGCACACCTGATACTGTTCCCGCAGAATCGCGTTCTGCGAGAAGGGGAACACGAGCTCTAGGTAGGAGTCGCTGGGCGGCCGCTCGGCGGGCTGCTGCGGCGCGGGGCCTGCCTCGGCCTCCGGCAAGGCGCGTCCTGCGGCAGAGGAAGGGCTGCCGGGCCGGGCCGAGGATGCGGAGGCCATGGCGGCGGCGGCTCTGGACACCCATTCCAGGGGCCCGGGGCCGGAGGTGTCGGCGGGGTCGTCGGGGCGCGGCTGCGGGAGGGGGCCGGTGCCAAGTGGGATGTGCTTCACAAGTGGAATGGGAGCGAGTGGCCCGTGCCACGGGCTCAACTCAAGCTCCTGCTTGCCTGCAGCCTCACTTTGTATCTAATCGTCAGGCCACGGGAAGTGACACTGCGGTGCCGGTGCTCGCCGACCTGGGCAAAGGAGAGCAGGGTGAGCGGTTGGGTTTGGCGGCACGCTCATATGAGCGCTTCGCCGCTATTCGTTGCGTCGAAGTCCAAGTTGCTGCAGCATCATAGAGGTGTGCACCTGGTGCGTGAAGGGCGTTACCCATTGAAGGTCGGCCGCGACAGCTTGCTTGAGCACCGCGGGCTCCTCCAAGCGCAGCAGTGCCGTTGATAACATCTTGGTCGCCGCCGTAGTAAAGACAGGCGACGACGATACGCTAGCAGCAATGCGCGTCAACATTTTGCAGCGTTACGTGTGCTCCCGTGACTGTTCATGGCTTTGGTCTAGCTAAAATCACTTGCAGTACGTTGACACGTGTATGAAGTTCGCGCGGCTGCGGGCTTGGGTTGGAAACCAGGGTTTGGATCTGGGGTGGGGGGCCTCTGCACTCCCCACATTCCCCTTCTGCCCCAGGTGCCCTCCCAGCCGTTTTCCCGCGTCCAACACGCAGGGTTTCTGCGGTACAACGCCGCGGTGGCATGGTGATTGGCTCCTCAGGCGGGCACATCATACATCTCCGGCGCAGCAGGGGTGGCCAAAAAAACGAATTCAGGGGTGGCCCTGCTGCGCAGTGCGTGTAGGAGCAGGATCATCGCCAGGACCATATACGTCAGTTCGCGCCCCACGAGCAGGCGCAGTCAACTGGACACAGCAAACGGAGCACGGCTTGACGGATGGCAGGCCGTTGGTTTTGTGTGGCTGACGCTGGAGTAGCTGGAGAGGACGGTACTAGGCGGTATGACATGTACCTCCGTGAGACCGGCGAGCAGTGGCCGCGCGGCTTGCACGGGTCAACAGGGTTCATCGCACGGCTCAAGATACTGTGGCTTGCACCAGAAGAGGGTAGGATACGCGGTTCCGTCATGCGTCGTACGGCAACCGCTTAGCTCAGTCGAGAGGCCCGAAAACGGCTCAACAGGTAGAGATGCATCACTCAGAGCATGTACAGTGAGCTACGGCTATGTGTGCGCAGGCGCTTGACGTAAAACAGTGAAGCACTTGGTTTTACACGCCCTGTAACGCACACCAGCATGGCGCAGCTCCAGCTGCCATCAAGGCTGCAGCAGGCCGTCACTCGGCGGCCCAGCCTGGCAAGCGACATCGCATCGTTATCGCACAGGCCGTGGGTACTGGACGTCCATGAGCACCTGCGCGTCAAGCTCGCGCCGCAACGAACGGCTAGCGCGCTCATTCAGCTAGACAGGCGAGTGTGTGAAGCATGCTGCTCTGGTGTTCGTAGCCAGCCATGTATGCATGATAAACGTGAAATGGCGACTGATGCGCAGCCGGCGCACGCAGGGCGCTGACTGCGCCGCGTGTGAACAAGTTGTGCGACTGGCTAAACTACGTGTCATGCCACACGTCGACCTAGTAAGTTGTCGTTCGACAACTGCTGTCGGAGCGACGGTTGGCCTGGTGTGGCAGGGTGTGCCAGCCCCTTCCGGCTCGCTCGCTCCCACGCCCCCCTGCCGGGTCCAGCGGGTCCCTCAAGCCTCCGCCATTCCATTTCCTTACTACACCACTTGTGGCTGCTCTGAATCTCGCTCGTGATGTCCCAACGCAGCGTACTCGTCAGCGACATGGAGTTGGCAATGTCGGACGACACCCGCGTGCGCCGCTCCGCCCAGCTCGTGACGTCGCTGCTATCAGAGCAGGAGCTGTCGGCGCTGGACGGCATCGTGACGTCCGAGAACCTGGGCAAGGGTGCGTTGCACGGACCTGCCCCCTGCGCGGGCCTGCGCTGGCTGCCTACAAGGGTCCCGAGGGAGCCCGGGGGTGCCTTTCTGGTCCCGCTTCAGCGTTCTTGTTTGAATTGAGCTATTACCCAGATCGGCCGCTGTCAACCCTAGCACATGAAACCCTCCTCGCTGCCCCGCAGTCATCGACGCCCTGCCCAAGCCCAAGGACAGCGGCCTGGGGGCGCTTCTGGAGGAGGCCGAGGCCGCGCTCGATGCCGACCGGGGCGCTGCCGTAGACGCGGCGCTGGCCTTTGGCGAGCGGGCGGCACGCTGCCAGCTGCCGCAGAAGGTGGGGCCTGGGGCGGTAGTGGCGTGTGGAGAGGTTGTCAACAGCCCCGTACGGCGGAGCCAAGGGGCTTCAGGGCTGGGCCGGCTGCTCGACTGTGGGGCGGCACGCTGTACCTATGTCACGCCATATTACGTGGATGGCAAAGTGCAGCCGGCTGCTGACCCATAGAAGAATTCTTAGTTATCAGGTGCCGAGTGTGCGGAAAAGGTAATGCTCGAGAGTGCAGGAGAGCGTTCCCTCAGCGCTGTGAGCGGCTGTCAGGATTCCTGGCACACGCGGTGCGCCTTTTGTGCACCGGCAGCGCCACGGGGTTGGAGGTGCCCCCTAGGAGTGCAGGGACGTACGGTCCGCTGCCCCTCCGGCCTTGTCGTGCTGCGGATGCAGTATGTCACGACACCTAGACTACTCTGGACCTCCACTTCTCCGGCCCTCCCCGGCTCCGGACCTCCCCTGCTCCGGACCTCCACTACTCCGGACCTCCCCTGCTCCGGACCTCCCCTGCTCCGGACCTCCCCTGCTCCGGACCTCCCCTGCTCC
>BDDC01000043.1:62731-95481 GCA_001662425.1 Chlamydomonas sphaeroides
TTGTCCTCGCCGCACCTGCTGCCAGCCGCACTGGCGCTGCTGGAGGCCGTGCCGCTGCCGCTGCTGGCGCTGGCGTCGCGCCTGGCTGCCCTGGCGCTGCCGCCCTGCGGCACCGCCCGCCGCGACTGAGCTCCGCATGCACAACTTTGCGCCCTGCTGCTCAAGTGCATGATGCGGTTAGATCATCAGCAGGATCAGATGGGATGTATACACGAGGTCGGGGAGAACGCAGGGCATAAGACGTGTCGAATGTTTGCAACCTGCTTGTTTATGTGGTCGCGGCATGTCATGTCTCATGCGGTCTGAGGGGCTCCCGCGATTGGGTTGCCATGTAGGGCCTGCTGATGCCGAGATGGCGCATGGGGAAAGGCCGCGGGGCCGGCTGCCGGCTGCTGGCCCCAAGCACGGGCGCGCGCGTGGAGTGCCCTTGGTTGCTGTTGCTGTTTGGGTGCATGTTGGCAGGAGGAGGCTTCCTGGGTGTACCTTGTCAATCATTGTCAGCATGTAAGTGTACAGTGCGTGAACATAGTTGTATCGTGTGTACGTCACGTACGTATCTTGGCTTTCAGGGGGGCACGCATATGCAGGCGGCGCGTCGGTATGGTGGCGGGGCCGTCGTATACAGCATCGACACGGCCGGCCGGCGGGGCGCCCAGAGGATGCATACGGTGATGGCGAATCGTGCTGCTGATGTTGGTTGTGGGAGTCAAGATGTAGAGACGCGGCGCTTGGCAGGTGAAGGGGCCCACAGATGCCATAGCCGGCTGGCGTTTGGGGTCTGGGCGGGGGCGGCACCCACCGTCTTGCCTCGCCGCTGGCCACGCCCCCCGCCGCTGCGTGCATGCGGCCTGTGCAGGGTGCGCCACCCGCTTGATTGGCACCGTACGCTCCGGCGGGTGTGGTCGCTCACACGTCGCGTCCGGCACCACAACGGTGTGGTGGCGACCCATGCACGCGTGGTGTGGTGTGGCGCGGTCCGACTGGGCGTGGCTTAGGGATCGCCGGCTAGGGCGGGGGCAGGGGACCCGCGACAGAACCCAGACGCTGCGTTGCCCGCCACGCTCGGCCCGCGCAAGGCCGCCCGGGACGTCGGAACCGAAGAAGCACAGCAGCGTTGGCAGCACAGCGCCACCGTCCCTGGGGCACACGAGCGCCCCGCTGCCGCTGCCGCCGCGCGCTGCCCTCCTGCGGCCAACCAGGGCGCCTGCTGCTGGCCTTCGCCTCCGCCGCGCCGCGCCTGCAGCCGGCACGCCGCGCGCAAGGGGCTCCTGCACCAAAGGCCCGCCACCACCAGCCCAATGTACGGCCCTGGCCCGTGCTGGCCTCCGCTGCTCCTGCTGCCCGTGCATGCATGCAGCCGCCATGTACCTCCTGTGCACACGTGCACATCGTGATCCACGCTGCCAGCTGGGGCGCGAGTTTCGACTGCTACACAGCTATGCTATAATGTAGCGTGTGAACGCGAGCGTGTGGGGTGTTCTGCGTGGTGCGGCTAGCGCGCCGCGTAGTAGTACGGCCGCCGCCCTGCCAGGGAAACACTGGCAGTAAGTCCAATAATCTCATGGCTGCAGTCTGCGCGGCCGGCACGGCGGCCGGTGGTGTTTGCAGCTGCTGCTGCGTGGCGCTTGGTGCGGGTGCCAGCGCTTCGGTTGTCCTGATGCTGCTGACCAACGGCGTACGACGGCGTGCGCACTGGCATCCATCGATACCCTGAGGAGGCCTACTTCATGTGGCTGGCCGACTGAAGCCCTGGTCAGCAACCTCAGCTTTACAATGGACTACACGTGTCGTGGGCGGAATGCCAACGTGCGATGCCCTACGCCTGACGAGAGACGTCAGGGTGGGGGCTCCGTCGGGCCCATGACGTGCCTTTCAAGCAAGGGCAGGGGGGAGGGGCAGACTGCATGTGGCAGCTGCAGGCCCCGCATACGTCGCCACTAACATCCGTGGAGCACTGGCACCCTGCCTACTACTACACGCCAATATTTCGCGAGCATCAAAATATCACGATAGGCCACTCCCGGCTCCCCTGCGATACGCCACTGCTCCCCCTGCAATGCAATTCGCCCCTCCTGCAATGTTGCTCGCAGAGCTGCCCACCTGCATCGCCCGCACCGTGGTCCACGCACAGCATGCCCCCATCGCTGCCCCCGCCGCCTCACACCCCACCAGCTATCGCTCGCCGCCGCAGCGTCACACAGTACGTCGACATCGCCGCCAACCCGCCGCCACCTCCAGCAATGCCGCCGCCCGCCGCCCGGCCCCGCCCCACGCACGCCTTCGCCCCGCTCACGCACCTCCGCCCCACACCCGCCTCCACCCACTGCCCGACCCAGGGCTCCCCGTCGCAGCCAGGCACGCCCCAGCCAGGCCTGCTGCGCCATGCCTCACGCACCCCCCGCCGCCCCCGCCACGACCCCACCCAGCTGTACCGCCACCTGCTCCCTCGCGCCACGCACCGTCGACAGCACCAGCCACAGCAACCCCGGGTCGTCGCGCCGCAGCCGCAGCACCGCGGCCTCGCCGCTGCCCTCCTCCGTGAACCCCGCCAGCCGCACCAGCGCCAGCCCTCCGGGCAGGCGGCCCAGGCGGCGCTGGAAGGCGGCGTTGGCCAGGCGCACTCGGCGGTACGTGTCCTGGCCGGGGAAGCGCGCCGCGTTGCCGAGCAGCGTCTCGAGGACATCGAGCGCCGCGAGCACCTCCTGCGCTGTCGCCAGCGGGGCGGTTGTCGCGGCTGCGGCTGCAGTGCTGGAAGTAGTGCCGGAGGCCGGCGACGACGCCGCGGGAGGGCAGGAGCAGGCGGCCAGCTGCTGTAGCGCCAGCCACGCGCTGCGGGACTTCTGGAGGACCAGGTCGTCGGTAACGGCGGCGCCGTCGCCGCCGGCGGCGCCGGTGCCGCCCTGTTGCTCAACGCCGCTGCCGAACAGCTCCTCCGGCAGCGCAAGGCTCAGCCGGACCGGCGGCGCCGGCGCCGCGGGCTCCGGCGGCGCCAGAGGTGCGGCGTTGGCCCCGCTGGCGGCGTGTCGCTCCGCGGGCTCCTCCGCGCCGCTGGGCCCCGGCCCGTCGACGTCCATGGGCACGGCTACGGCGCTGGGGCCTCCCGTGGCGGCCCCTTGCACCACCTTTGCCGCAGCCTCCGCAGCAGGCCCGGCTGCCGGCTCGGCCATCGCCATGTCAGCACTGCCGTGTACTGCGACCTCGAGCTCCTGCTGCTGGTGGCCCTGCTGGGGCGGCGGCGAGCACGGCGGCAGCAGCTGGTCCGGCTCCTCAAGCGACTCCAGCCGGCGTGCCGCCGCCTCGGCGGCGTCCGTCGACGGGTCGTAGTGCTCGAAGCGCCGCGCCTCCGCCTCGGCCTCAGCCGCGCCCTCGTCGTCGCTGCCACTCCCACCGCTGCTGCCGCCATCGCTGCCCGGCGCCTCCACACCGCCCAACACCGCCGCGAGCCCCGCCTGCGGCCCCGTCCGCTGCAGCGCGGCCGCGGCCGCCGCCGCCCGCACCGCCGCCGCAGCGGCCGTCGCCGCCATGCCCCCAGGCGCCGCCCCGGCCCGCGGCGGCGCCGCCGCTGCGCTGCCGCTGCCGCCGCTGCCGGCCAGCTGCCTCAGCGTCCTGCCGCTGAAGCGGGCGGTGGCGGCCATAACATTGTCGCCGTCCAGCAGCCCAGGGGCGTCCAGCTCGCTGATGCGCGCCTCGGCGTCCGCGTCGCCCACCGACAGCACGTCCAGCAGCGCGTGCCCGCCCGTGTACCTGCGCCCAAGACAATTGGCAGCGCAGGGATGCGGGCGTCAGCAGCGCCAAGGAGAGATGCGGCAGAGCCCCAGAGGCCAACGCCCGCTGCAACGCTGGTGCTGAAGCGCCCGGTGCGAGCTGGGCCTGTCCTTGCAGCATCCTGGGCCCCGCCCAGGCCCTAGCAGCGACCCTGCGCGGCCACATGCCATCGCCCGTGGACTGTGCTCGGGCCCACGACGCATCGCCCCGGCAGGCGCCAGCCTCAGGCGGGCTCCACCTAGCGCCCGGCTCCGGCCTCACCGCGCGTTGATGGCGGCGGCCTCCTTGCCCAGCTGCGAGTTGAGGGCCTTGAAGGCGCCGTCGTGCTCCCCAAACTCCATGTGCGCCAGTTCGTGGATGAGCGTCTCGCGGATGCGCTCGTACTTGCGGAAGCCCTGCAGAGCGCGCGATGGCAGCCCAGCAGCACGACGGCAGCACGGAGGTCGGGGCGCGACACGAGGGCGGGGTGGGCGGGTGGGTCCGGCGGAGCTGCGCGTGTGCGCTTGGGGAGGGGGCAGAGCGCGAGCACGGGGTATGCCTTCACAACACGCATTTGCGACTGGCTAGCGGAACGGCGAGGATTTCATCTTAGCGCTCTTGCAACGCCCACCCTGCAAGCACCCTTGCACCCTTGGTCCAATCCCGCTTTCCGGCCCCGCTCCCGGATCCCGCCCCGCTCCCGGATCCAGCGCCGCTCCCGAATCCGTCCCCGCTCCCGGCCCCGCTCCCTCCGGAATCCGGACCCTGCCTCCGTCCGCACCCTGAGGTCATCGGTCCGCAGCCGCAGCGATATCTCCTGGCCTGCGTTGATGTTGACGCCTAGCACGCACACCGGGCTGACGCCCACCTGCGGGCGCGCGGCGGCACGGCGGTGCGGCCATCAGCGCGGGAGCGCTACCCGGCCGACACCTCCCCTCAGCTCCCTCCCTGCCGCGCCTGCCCACACGCCCTCTGCTGGCCCGCCTGCTCGCCGCACCTTGCCCTCCGGCGGCATCTCGCTCAGCAGGCCGACACGGTATCGGTGCGCCGCCATGATGCCGCGGATGCCGGGGTCGGCGGCCAGCCTGGCGTGCGGCAGGCAACGCACGCGGCACAAGGCGGGCCGCAGACTCAGCACATACGACGAGCGTGGGTGGGGGCTGCTGCTGCTGCGGCTGCGGCTGAGTGGGCGCTCGGCGCTATCATGCACGAGCCACGAGGCAGGCAGCCGCATCCAGGCGCGCACCGCAGGAGGCGGCCACGAACCGAGCCCCGGCGGCGGCCGACCCCGCCCTCTCAACGGCGTGAGCCGGTATGTCGAGTTTCCCAAACCAGGGGCACCACCGGTCTGGATCCACACGGCCCTGGCCCCTCCGAGCCGCTGCGCGCACCTGTGCAGCAGCTTGAGGGCCTCGGGCGGTGGCGGCCGCAGGCCGGGCCGCTGCCAGGCCTCGTACGACTGGAAGGTGTGCTCGCCTGGCGTGTGGGCGCCACAGGGCGGGCGTCAAGATGGGGGCGTCAGGCGACCAGAGGTAGCGCCTGGCAGGGCCCGGCAGGGCGGTGCCCCCGACCGGGCACGGCGCGGGTGTGGCTGCGGCCCACAAGCCAGCGGTCGCTCGGTGGGTGCGTTGGGCTGCGGTGGGTGCGGTGGGCTGCGGTGGGCTGCGGCTCACCTTGTGGAGGCTGGGGGTTGCCGGCGGCTGTAGCAGCGGCCGTGCGCCGGCGGCGGGCTGCGCGACGGAGCTCCTCATCGAAGCCGGCCACGCCCGGGGCGTCGCGGGCGGACCGGACCGCCTCCACCTCGGCCGCGCGGCTAGCCATGAGCAGCACCTTGCCGCCGCTGGCCAGGCCTGCGCAGCGGGAGGGAGGTAGTGTGGGGCTTGTGCGGTATGCAGCCACCGGTACCGGAGTGCGCCGTGCGTGTCAGGAGCACGGCAGGGGTTGTTCTGGGCTCTTAGTGCAGCGGTACACCCGGCAGGGTGGCATGTTTCCACGGGGACGCCAGCCTGCTGCCACATGACTCTCACCCCGCCTGAACACTGGCACCCCCACACCTGCAGCAGACGCCCGCTGGCCGGGGGTCTGATGGGGCGCGATGTGGCCTTTGCGCCCCGCGGCCAGAAGCTTCTCGGTGTCGTAGGCGCACCCCGTGGCACGGGCGATGGCCTCGCCCAGCTCGCTCAGGCTGGGGTCACTTTCATCCAGCTGAACGAGGGTACTACTGCCACGCCAGGAAACGATGATGGTGAAGGGCATTTGCTGGCTCGCCGGAAAGCGCCGTGACGAGAGGGATGGTCGCGAGATGCTGGGCGTATCGCTGTCACCAAGCAAGGGTATATGGAGCTTCGAATGACAATACTTATGCTCTATGATACTGGAACGGCCCCAGAGGCGAGGCAAATGCGGTATTAGCGACCGTGTCCCCTGCATGGGTCGAGGAAGGTGAAGGTTGAAGGCTCACGTTGCGCCATACACAACTGCACACCTAGTTAGCTATAGCTAAAAGAAATGCTTGACTTTATCGCTGCGTTTGAGCGGGGCGGGGCCGTGCTTTGGGCGATGCAGTTCGCCCAGATGCGGCACAACCCCCTGGAGGCAATTAACGCCTTGATCAGGGGCTGTTTGCTTGAGGAGCGGCTGGGCGAGACCACGTTCACGTTCACACCCAAGTCCGGCGCGGCACAGGCCCTCAAATGGTCCTTCCACAACGGGCTGGGCCTGGTCTTCGTGGCTGTGTACCAGAAGACGCTCTCGCTCCTGTACGTGGACGAGCTGCTCACCGCGGTGAAGGACGAGTTTGTTGGCGTTTACAAACCGGGACAGCGAGGCTACAGCTCCTTTGATGCGACATTCCAGCGCCTGCTCCGCGACGCGGAGACCCGCGCAGAGGCAGCCAAGAAGCTGCCCGTGATGCGCGCGCCGGCGGCTACGACAAAGCAGGTCGGTTTGCGTGCTGCGATCTGGGGGGCATCCCAGCGGCGTTACCACGTGCGCCCGGTAACCCCTGGGGCGTAGAGGCGGTCCTCCGCTGCGCCCCGTTGTCGTCGGCGCCTCACGCAGCGTCCCACAACTTCGTCATTGCGCTGCCCACAGAACGGCACCACGGCAGCGGGCCAGGGCAAGAAGGGCGCTGCGGGCGGCGCCCAGGCGAGCGGCAAAGGCAGCGGCGATGCGGAGGACGAGGAGGGCGCTGCTGGGCCCAAGCACGTGGCTAACGGCGTCGGAGGCCACACGAGCGAGGGCTCGGGCGGCGACAATGACGGCGACGCTGGAGCGGGCGATGTGAGCAGGGCCGGCGTGTGGCCACGCTGCTGATGCTGCGATCCGGTTTGCAACTGTGCCTTGGTACGTGCCTATCTGACCCCGGGGCGACGTGCTGCTCTCCACCTACGCAGGATGGTGCTCGCGCCTTCGACGTGAGCAAGCTGCCCAAGGGCCTGGCGGGCCGCGCCTCGCGCAACGCGCGGGGCCGCGCCGCGCCGCCCCCCATCGGCGGCGGCAGCAGCAAGGAGAAGGAGACCAAGAAGAAGGAGGACGCTGCGCCCAAAAAGAAGGTGCGTAACGGCTGAGCCATTGTGGAGGCATATCTGTGGCAGCAGGCTTTCGCTGCGGCCACCCGCGCTGTACTATCGGCTGCCACCCGCGCATCGCTCAAGCTCGTGCGGCCTCCCATTTCGCACCCACCACCCCAGGCCCGCAACTGGAACAACTTGGGCGGCAAGGTGGACAACCCCACGCGCATCGACTACACGGAGGAGGGCGACAACCCCACCACGGCCAGCGACCGGGACCTCATCTCGGGCGCCTCGGCGAGTGCCACCGAGGACGAGGGCGCGGGGCCTGGCCGCGGCGTGGGCTTGTCGCGCATGGACGTGGAGGACGACTACTCGGACGAGGTGCGGGCCAATGGCGGGGCGGGGGCCGGAGCGGGAGGACGACGGCCGCAGCGTAGGCCAGCTCACGGGGCGGGGCGAAGGTTGCAACTAAAGTCGGCGGCCTGGGCTCTGAGCAGTTGGTTTCAAGGGCCATCGAGAGCCGACAGACAGGAGGGGGCCCCGAGCCGGGGCGAAGACCTGCTGGATGGCTAGCGAGGCTCGAGGACCGGCGTGGGAAAGGGTGTGGAGCCAGCAGCTAGGCAGAATGCCGAAGCCTGTGATGGACATGGCCCGCGCTCTCGGCAAGCGCTGGTTATGGTTCCGTCGCGTGCTACGCCCTGCGGACGACGCCCCGCCCGCACAAGCCCTCTCCCGCGAAGGCTCGGCCTCGGCTAGTGTCTCCTGCCCGGCCGTGCCCGCGCCGCGATGCCTGCCCCTGTAGCCCACGGCGTACTAGGCACAATGCCACCGTTCCGACCCGACCCCTGCTCCCTGCCCGGCCCAGGACGAGGACCTGGAGGACGAGGAGCTGCTCAACAACGGGGCCGGCGGCAAGGCGGGGGCCGCGGCCGCGGCACCCGCCAAGCGCGGCCTGCTGGCGTCCTTCGTGAGCTCGCTGGCCATGAACGTGGTGGGCAAGGCCTCGCTCAGCCGGGCCGACCTGGAGCCGGCGCTGGCGGAGATGAAGCGCAAGCTCATGGAGCGCAACGTGGCGGAGGAGATCGCGGCCCAGGTGGGCAGGGGTGCGGCGGGCGAGGGCAGTGCTGGGGGTGGAGCAGTGATGATTGTGGTGGCTTGCAGCGTCGCAAGGGGCTGGCCGCCGGAAGGGATGGGCGGAACCACGTATGTGAAGCGACGGATGAATGGCCGGCAGCAGCGTAGGGAAGTGGGCGGCAGGTCTGGGTTGGGCATGGTGGGTTGGGCTGCGGCTGGCAGTTGAAGTGAGTTCACATCTTGGAACCGCGCCCTCCCGCGTCAGGTGTGCGACAGCGTGGGCCGCAACCTGGAGGGCCAGCGCCTGGCCGGCTTCACGGGCGTGGCGGCCTTCGTGCGGAAGGCGTTCGAGGACGCCCTCTCGGGTATCCTCAACAAGCGCTCCACGGACGTGCTGCTCGACATCAAGAAGAGCCAGGTGCGGGGCCGCTGCAGGACTCCGGGCTGGGCAGGGCTGCAAGGCTGAGCAGCCAGCGCCTGCGCTTGGCCTGGGCTGTCGTGCGCTGGTGCCGTCGCTTGTCCATGAAGCGCGACCACTGCTGGCTGTGCATCCTGCGATATGCGTTTGGCGTTCCCGGGCACGCGTAGGCTCGCGGCAAGCCGTACGTGATCGTGTTCTGCGGCGTCAACGGCGTGGGCAAGTCCACCAACCTGGCCAAGATCGCCTACTGGCTGGGCGGCCACGGCATCAAGGTCATGATCGCCGCCTGCGACACCTTCCGCGCGGGTGAGGCGCCTGCCGGGGCGTGCCGGCAAGTGCGCCGTGTGCTGGGGGCGAGGATGTGGGCTGCGCAGGGCTGGGCTGGTCCCTGATGTGGGTCGGATGGGATGGGACACGACCCACATGTCCGACCCACATGCTTGCCAACAAGCACGCCTCCGGCCACCGCACTCATTCCTTCCCCCATGCAGGCGCCGTGGAGCAGCTCAAGACGCACTGCGCTCGCCTGCGCGTGCCGCTGTACGAGCGCGGCTACGAGAAGGACCCCGCCAAGGTGGCCTTCGAGGCGGTGCGCCAAGCCGAGCGCGACGGCGTGCACGTGGTGCTGGTGGACACGGCGGGCCGCATGCAGGTGCGCAGGGAACATGAGGAGGCTCCTTGGGACCCGCATGCAGTCGAAGCGACAGGTGGAGGACCGGGTTGTGCGTCGTCATCAGCTCGGGGCGGAAGGCGCTGTCGGGCTTGGTCGTAGCAGGGTCGTGGTCAAGCTTGACGTGTCCGTTCTGCGCTGCCGCTCGCAGGACAACCAGCCGCTGATGCGCGCGCTGGCCAACCTCATCGCCATGAACAACCCCAACCTGGTGCTGTTCGTGGGCGAGGCGCTGGTGGGCAACGACGCCGTGGACCAATTGACCAAGTTCAACAAGTCGCTGTCGGACCTGGCGCCCACGGTGGCCGCGGCGGCGACCAGCGGCGGCGAGGGCGCGCACGGCCGCGGCGCCGCCGACGGCTCGGCGCTCACGCGCCGCCACGGCGGCGTCATCGACGGCATCGTGCTGACCAAGTTCGACACGATTGACGAGAAGGTGGGCGCCGCGCTGAGCATGGTGTACACCAGTGGCGCGCCCGTCATGTTTGTGGGCTGCGGCCAGACGTACGTGGACCTCAAGAAGCTCAACGTCAAGAGCGTCGTCAAGAGCCTGCTCAAGTAGAGCTAGCTTTGCAGCGAGGGGGCGCGGCGGCAGGGGTTCAGGTAGTGCGGCGTAAAGAAGGCGCAGGTGGCGAAGCGGCGGCGGTGTGTTGTGGGCCGGGCATCGGAGGCCTGAGAGCCTGAGAGCTTCGACAGCTACCGGCATGTACCATAGCGGATTCGGATGTGGGCTTGCAACCACTGGTTGGATTGCAGGCTGTGGTGGCGGGCGGCAGCGTGCTTTTGGTGGTTCTTCAGTGCGCTTGGAGAGGGTAGAAGACGGTGTAACGCGGGCCCACAGTATGAGGAAATTACCCGCAAGGGCCTTGACCGCGGCACGCTCCTGCCAACACGACCCTCGGGTACCAACTGGGTGCAAAAGGGGTGCAACGAAGCCGCGGCAGCCACGCTCCCCCTGCGACCGCGGCACCGCGCTCTCTACGTTATATATGTGTGCGCTGGAAGCGCGGACGAGGGCAGAGGCACCATTCCGGGCGGGATGCGGCGAACTGATGCTCCGCGCTGTGCCTATAAAGTATAACACCTGCGCGCATGAAACGATTGCACATCAGATAGCCGCTGCCCGTCTCACCACGGCCAGAGCAACACCTGCCGAGCAATTGCGCCTGCCGCAAGTTTCTACTTCTTGTCCTTGCGGTCTCGCGCACCTGTGTGCTCATCTGACAACCTTGCGTGCACGCTGCAGCAGCAATTACGTTGGGCACGCAGCGCACAGGTGGCTCGCGCGGCCAACTGTCCTTGCCACCGTGCTTGCAACCTGCTCCAGCGGAGACGAGATGAGCCCTCGTGAAGGTGTGTACAAACTCAACACTGCCGCCGCAGCATCTGCGGGAGTCGCTCACCCCGCACCAGCCATCGTCCCCACGCCTGCGGCAGGCGACGTTGCGACGGCGCGGGCTCGGCATGCTGGCTCGGAGCAGCATATACATGCCGATGGCACGGCAGCCGGCGTTGCGTCGGCCGCGGGGGTGCAAGCGCAAGCCCGCAGCGACGGCAAGACTTCCGATGGCGGCAAGCTGCCCGCTGTTGTGGTGTACCACGTGAGCATAGAAGGGCCGGCAACTGGAGAATAGCTCACATGGGATGCGCAAGCCTAGCAGTTGCGCTTGCCGCGCGGGTCTTCGCCGTGGCCCCGACCTTGACGTCACGCGCAGGGGCAGGCGGCTATGCCTGCAGCTTCCCGACCGTTCGCTTGCTCTTAACCGCCCATCCCCTCATCACCCCGCTGCCCTCTACAGGACATCTTCAACCTCGTTGCCATTGCCTGGCTCAATGCATGGTGGGCGCCGGGCGGCTGTGGTGCCAACCGCACCATCGGAAACGCCGCGCGCGCACGGCCGTTCCTGAGCCGGTCTTGCCGCGCCTGAGCCCCACCGCCCCGCCCCGGTGCCACACAGCAACTTTTACTACCTCGGCACGGGGCGGGCATTCCAGCTGTTCTACATTTCGACCATGTTCTACTTCGTCGTGGACCTGGTGGGTCCAGGACGCTGGTAGCGCACAGACCACCCTGGCGAGGCTGCAGCGGCGCCTCCCTAGCAGCCCAGGCTGTTGTCACGCAACGCACGCCGGCTCTAGCCGCCTCACCAGCTCCTGCCCCCGGGCCCGGCGCAGGTGTGGGTGGGCGTGGTGCCGCGCTCCGTCAAGTCGCCGCTGGTCATCCTGGCCCACCACGTCATCACCTCGCTGTATGTACTCATACCGCTGCACTACCCGCAGTACGAGTGAGTCGCGTTCAGCTGTGCGGCTAGCCAAATCCAGCGCCTGTGCCAGCGCCAGCTCCAGTACCAGCGCCAGCTCCGATACAGCACCTGCAGCTGGAAGCGGCCGGGAGCCGCTGCGAGCAGGCCACGCGTGTATGCCATTGCCTGCATCTGCTGCTTGCCGGCTACCTTGCAAACCTCCTCACACCGCTCTGCTGATCGCTGCCCTGTACGCCAGGTGGTGCATGTCGTACTGCATGCTCATAGAGGTGAGGACCCCGGGTGCCCGGCCGCCGGCCCACCTGCACGCCGAGGTGCCTGCATGGCCGCCGGCTTGGCCCACCCGCCCGGCCGCCGGCAGCCACGGCAGTCGCGCAGGGCCCCGCTGCAGTCAGCCCTGGCGGCCTGGCGCTGCCCTGACCGCTGACCCACATCCTGCTGCCGCTGCTGCCTGGGGCCCCGATGCAGGTGAACACGTGGCTGCTCATCGCCAAGCGCACCTTCCGCAGCAAGCTGATGGAGGTGCTGTTCTACGCCACCTGGGTGCTGCTGCGCAACATCTACTACCCCTACCTCATGTGGGTCGGGCGGGCGGGCGGAGCCAGTGGGCGGGCGGGCGGGCTGGGACACGGGAATGCTGGGTACTCGTGGCTGGTGGTTTGTAGGGCTGCATGTAGATACGTGGGCTTGGCTGTTGGGTTGCTATCCTGACAGCCTGCTCTTCATCTTGGCGAGGAATCTCTGCGTACCGGTATGTTGCTTGGGGGCTGACCCCCGCTTGTTGCGCCCCGCGCAGCTGGGTCTTCTATCGGGAATGGCGCGTGGAGACGGCCGCGTGCGGCAGCCCGTGGAACCCCATCCTCATCACGCCCATCTTCCAGACGGCGCTCACGGCACTGAACTACTTCTGGTGAGCCGCAGCGCTTGAGCGGGTTGTTGGGCATGGGCGGGCATGAATGTGCGATCGCGGCCGCGCGGTCGCGCGCTTACCTGTTTCCGCGCCTGCCCCTGTCCTGCTTTGTAGGACTATCTCCCTCTTCACCAAGCCCAAGAAGAACACCAAGCTCTTGTAGAGTTTGGGCTTGCGGTTGCGAGACCCTGGGCGGCGAGGGTGGGGAATGTCGGGGGCATCCGACTCTGGTTTGTGCCGGCACGACTGTTGGGACCTTGACTTTTGCTGCATTGAGAACTTCCCGTAGTCGCACAACACGCAGTTCCACTACTATCGGACAAACACACTGCTGCTCGGGCGTTGGTCGTGTGCGAACTCGAATCCAGCTGCATTCATCTGTGTCATTGCTGAACCAATCTAAGATTTTGCATGTTGTAGCGATGTCAAAGTCAAGCGGATAGCGGAGTAGGGCGTGGGGCCGAACCCTGCGCGAGCAACGCCGAGGCGATGAGTGCGCGGCTCGCGCCCATCGTGGCCGCGACGGACCCAACGAACAGGTGCATCTGGGGCGCTGGGATTGGAGCGCTCTGTAAACCGCGCGAATTCGCCTCACGGGGTCCAACTATGCGACTTGCTCTTCACGCCGGGCTCGTGTTGCAGGGACGAGGCTGTCAAGCAGCGCATAGATGCGGCAGCAAGGCTAAATGCGATGCTGTATGCCGAGGTGGAACGGCACCTCTCACTGCTCGACCGCGCGGAGCAGGAGCGCGACGCCTGGGCTGCGCACGCTCGCGGCCTTGCGCAGCAGCTCGTGCAGGCTCGCAAGCATGTTGCCCGCCTTGAGCGCGCGCTAGAGGCCAGCGGCGCTCCGCCGGTGGCCTCCGCCGACCTCGCCACGGACAACGCCGACGAGGACGCCCGGCAGGTCGCAGAGCTGCTGCACCTGCAGTCGGAGGCAGCAGGAGCTAATGCAGCGTCCGCAGCGCCGGGCACGACGCCGGCGCAGCAGGCGCGTGCCGCCGGCGCGACCCTGTACCCGGCGTCCGTCCTCTCGGCGACGTCGGAGACGCGGACCGCCATGGCAGCCGAAGCCGCAGCCCTCGGCTGCGCCGCCGCCTCGGCAGCGCCGTCAGGGGACGGCGGGGCCGCCACCACGGCGCCGCCGGTGCCCATCACGCCGACGCCCAACCAGCAGCGCGTGCTGGAGGCGCTTGTGCGGCGGGGGCAGGCCATGGGCTGGCTCATAGACCAGAAGGAGGTAAGCAGCGGCACGTGCGCCGCCTGCGGTTGACGGCCTGGCTGGCTCGTCATCATCGCCAGCCCCTAGCAGCCACCTGCCGCTGCGGCCGCGCCCATCTTCCTTGAGCGCAGCACCCGGGTTGCCCACCGGCTGCTGGCCGCTTGGGCCGACGGCGCAGCCGGCGTGCAGGCCGCTCCTGGCCGTGGGGAAAGTGCCTTGGACCAGCGGCATGGCCCCAGGCACAAGCGGCTAGCCCGCCGGCGCCGCAGCACTGGTGCCGGCGGTGCCGGCGCCAACGGTGCGCGGGGCCCTGCCCTGCCCTGCTGGCTGCCGCAGGTGTCGCTGGGGCGGGTGCTGGGCGAGGGCGAGTTCGGCGTCACCTACCTGGGCACGTGGCGGCACGCACAGGTGGCGGTAAAGATCGTGCGGCTGAGGCACGCGGCGGAGCTGACGTCCTTCCTGCGCGAGGTGCGGGTGCGGCGGGGCAGGGCGGAGCGGCGTGGGGCTGGGTGGCGGCGGCACCGTACGGCAGCGGGTGCTGTGGTTTCCCGGTGCGAGGTGCGGCGACCGACGAAGCAGGGCGTAGCGGCAGGGGCAGGGAGGCATGGGCAGCTGCAAGAGCGGCAGGGGCTGCACGGCAGCGGCATTGCGGTGGAGCGGCGGAGCGGTGGAACGTGGGTGAGGTAGGTGACGTCCTCCGTGGGGTGCGGAGCACAAGGCCGGGGCATCGGCTGCAGGGCGGCGGAGGCAGCAGCAGCCGCAGCACCCTCGTCCATTGTACTTGCCAACGCTGTGCGGCGGAGGGGTGGGCGAAGAATTGCAGGGCGCGAGCTCACCGAGGTACCTGGCCATTGTGCGGGAGCAGCAGGGGCTGTGCGGAGGAGCTTTGTGCTCGCCGCCACCTGGTAGCCCACGCGGCGTCCATGCCCCTTGCCGGCCCCCTGTGGGCCCCCAGGTGGAGAGTATGTCGTACATCCGCCACCCCAACGTGGTGCCCTTCCTGGGGGCCTGCCTGGCGGCGCCAGACAAGCTGTCGCTGGTGTCCGAGTTCATGACGGTGGGTGGGTGGGGGGCCGGGAGGGCGGGAAGGACGTTAAGGCACGTCTGGCAGGAGCACGAGGCTCATCGCGGCTCCCCTCTCTCGTCAAGCATGGGGGCCCGAGGGCGTTGCCTGCTATGCCCCACAGCCCGCTCCGCCCCTGCTCCGCCCGCTCCGGTCCCTGCTGCTCTCTGCCCCTCGCCCCCCAACGCCGGCGCTCCCTCAGGGCGGCACGCTGGCGGACTGGCTGCACCCGGGCGGCATGCCCGCGCCCGGCACCTCGAGCGGCGGCGTGCTGGCGCCCCTCAAGCCGCTGGTGGAGCGGCTGAGGATGGCGCACCAGGCGAGGCCTAGACAGGCAGTGGGCTGGGCCGGGCCGTCGCGACCATGCCTTGCTTCAATCGCATCTGGGCGGCGTTGTCCGCATAACAAATGAGGATGGCGCACCAGCAGGGTGGAACGGGGTCCGGACGTTGGGCTGTCTGCTTTCCACAATCGGGTAAAGCTCCTGTGCCTGTGCGAACCCGGGAAGCCGCTCACCCAGATGCGCATGTGCTGGATTGAACCCACGGCGCCACGTTGGCCCGGCCCGGCCCCGCGCTCCCGGCCTACGGCCCTGACGCGGCCCCGCCCTCACCCCCGCCCCGCAGGTGGCGACCGGCATGTGTGCGCTGGAGTCGGCCCGGCCCGCTGTGCTGCACCGCGACCTCAAGGCAAGCGAGCGCACCCGGGAAGGCCGAGGAGGCTGCTGGGGCGGTAGCGGCAGTAGCAGCGGTGGCGGCACCTGGTACAGGGGCGCCTCACCCTTGGCGCAGCATGCGAGGCCGCGTTGCCCACAACCGCGTGCCGTTGGCAGCGCTGCCGCTGTCCTCGCCCGCTCCCTCCCAACCAGTGCACACGCTGCGCTGACCCGCTCGTCGCCTCTGCCCACCCGCAGCCCGCCAACGTGTGCCTGAACTACGACGTGTGCTCTCATGCACGGCACCCTCGGTTCCTTCCGCCGTTTTACACGAACCCAGCGCTAACCCGCTCTCCCCCGCCCTCCCCACCCGCCCGCAGCCCGCCAACGTGTACCTCGACCACACCGGCGCCGCCCGCATCGGCGACTTTGGGCTGTCGCGGCGGCTGCTGGACGAGGCGCGCTCCTCGCTCACCGGCGAGACGGGCACCTATCTGTACATGGCTCCCGAGGTCATGCGGTGAGGAGCGGACAGGGAAGGGGGCTGAAGGGGAAGCAGGGGCCCCTGGGTGCAGGGGCAGGAGCAGGGCATGGATATACCCATGGCGGACATGCAGAACCCCTCCCGCAACGGAGTTTGCCTCCGCCTTGACCCCGATTTCCACGCCACCCGGCCGCCAGGCACGAAGTTTACGACGCCAAGGCCGACGTGTGGAGCTGGGGCGTGCTGCTGTCCGAGTGCGTCACGTGCGCCATGCCGTACGGCCACACGTACATGACGCCCGTACAGGTGCGGCGGGCTGCGATGCTGCGGTGCGCTGCGGTGCCGAGGTGCGCTCTGTAGAGCGGCGCGCTTGCTGCGCCGTGCCGTGCCCTGTGGGATCGAGGGCTGCCGAGCTAGGTGCTGGTGGCAGCTTGCCAGCAGCCAGGCGTCCTTTGGGGCGGTCTCAATCAGCGCATGCCGCTGGCTGCTCGCAGGTGGCGCTGGCGGTGTCGGAGGAGCAGCTAGCTCCCGAGGTGCCCAAGACCGTGCACGAGGAGGTGCAGGTGCGGCCCGACTGGCGCATGCTCGCCCCGCTCGCGCTCGCACACACGACCGCCACGCGCCCAGCCGGCACCGGCCCTCCGCGACTCGCTGCTGGGTTGTGCCCCGCTCCATCCCCATCCATTGTCCCTCCCTTGCCTCCCTGCCTCCCTGCCTCCCTGCCTCCCTCCCTCCCTGCCTGCCGCCACCAGCTTGTGGTGCGGCTGGCGTGCCAGTTCGACCCCGAGATGCGGCCCGACTTCAACAGCCTGGCGGACATGCTAGGGGGAGCCATAGCGCACATGCAGGAGCAACAGGTGCGGGTGCGGCCGAGGGCTTCACGATTTCTGTGGCCCCGCCGGGCCTGCGGGCAGCCTGGCTGTTTGGTTGCGCCCTCCTGGCTCCTAGCCATGGCCACGGCTGGTCAGAGTGGCGGGCCGGACCGGACCTGGACTGGACCCACCGCGGTCTAGCCAGCAGCTGCACCGCCCCAGCTCGCCAGCTTGGCGCAGCCGCGCGCTCCTGATTCTTGCAGGACGGGCGTAACGGCCCTGGCGGTGCAGGGCTGCAGGACGCCTACCGTGCCTTTGCCACCCCTCGGGCCCACAGACAGCAAGACAAGTTGGTCACTCCCCAACCCTCTCTCCCCCACACAACGCCTGTGCCACAGGGCTCCAAGCCCACTCTGCTTTCGGCCATCCACTCAAGCCTGCTGGGCAGCTGGAGCGGCGCCTGGGGCTGGGGCACGGCATACCCACGGGCGCAGGCGGCGGCGGTGGCGCAGCTGCAGCCCGGGGCGGGCGCTGGGCCCAGGCCGCGGCGCATGCCGGGGGCCGCACAGGCGGGCGAGGCGCCGCCGCAGGGCCAGGCACAAGGGCACGAGCCGGCACAACCACTGCAGGCGGCCAGGGTGGAGCAGCGGAGGGAGTGAGGGGTGCTGTGTGTCGCATTGGCAGTGGGCGCGTGAGAGTTGGGCGGCGGGCGGTGTGTTCGTTTATACTCAAGCAAGTACGCCCGCGCGGCACGCCCTGGGTTGATGACGCGTCGGTCGTGCGTAGGAGGCAGGGATGCGTTCAGGTGGTGCAGCACACATACACCTCGGCCCCATGTGGGGTCATCGGGGTCAAGGGCGGTCTGCACGCTGATTCGTAGGTGCTCGGTACGAGGGCAGCGTGGCGGGAGGCTGTGAGCGGCTCGCAGGTAATGATGCTCTCCATTCGGGGCGGAGGCTGCTCAAGCCGCAGGCGGACATGCAGCTAGCGCTTGGCGCCGCGCGTCGCTGGCAGGCAGAGGCGTCGACTGTGTACGCCGGGGCTAGCTAGGCCTCTGTCTATGCGTTGCTGGGCTGCGTGGCAGCGCACCGTCGCCCACGCACGTTGCTTGCGAGCACTAGGGGAGGCACGCCCTCGGAAGGCACGCCAGACATGAAGCGCAACAACGGAGGATGTGCGTGTGTGTTCCAGTGTTAGCTAGAACATAACCCTGTGTCTGTCATCGCAACACGGTGCCTGCCTGCCGGTTCGCGTGACACCGCAGCTAGCGGTCCGTGCTAGCGCTCCGTGCGTGCTATCGGTCCGTGCTTGGAATGCGCGCACGTGGGTCCCGACTGGGGGTGCTGTGTCCTGGGCCGGAACCAGCCGGAACCTGCGGCCCAGCCGGGACCTGCCGAAACCTGCGTGTCGCATTGGGCTTGGTGGGGCTCGCGACGGGTGGGGCAGCTCCAGCGGCAGGCCCGCTTGAGGGCGCCGACCCTTACTTGCAACATACAAGCAAGCACTTCCGCTTTGTCCGGTCAAGCGGGCGCGCATGCATACGGCCACCTGCGCCACGGCCATCCTGGCACATCAACGATCAACCGTACACCCGAGGCATGGCATGCTGCCAAACACTGAAACCGTTGCACCACGGCCCACCTCGCAGGTACATGAGCGTGGCCAGCCTCACTCCCACCCACACCTGCGCTCTCAGGAAAACTATCGTGATCTCGCTCAGCCCGCTGCTCTCACACGATCTCCAGGCTCGCTCATCACATCGTTAGATAGCTAGGTCTTGTACCGCACCAGCGCCGGCGGGGAGGGCGAGGCGGCCCCCACCCCCCCCACTGGCGGCGATGCCAGCGCCGCGCCGAGCTCCGAGTGCCGGCCAGCTGCTGCGGCGAACCCTGCAGCGTCTGCGGCCGCGAGCCATTGCTGGCCGGGTGGCTGCCGCCTGGCCCCGTGGGCGCGATCAGGTGCACCCTAGCGCAGGGCGAGGCACAACTCTCAGCTGGAACGGGCGCCTGCTGCTCAACGCGGCCCGGTGCGGGTGACACCTCCTCCCACCCCGGCTCCAGCGGCTCTGGCAGCACCGCCGCAGCCATGGGCGAGAAGGCAGGCGGTGCTGGTGCTCCGTCAACCGACGTCGCTGCCCTAGAAGCGGCGAGCCGCATCGCCTCGATGCCCCGACACCGCTGCCGTCGCCGCCACGCGGCAGCCGTGTCCGCGATCGATCGCAGCAGCGCCCGGCGGGAGCCGGCCGTCCCTGGCGCTGGCCGTGGCCGCCGGTCGCCACGGTGCGCCCGTCACTACGGCTGGCGGCGGTGGCGCGGGCACCCAAGGCGCTGGGCCGTAGCGCCACCGTCAAGTGGCGGGGTATGTGGACCTCGAGGCGAACGGCGGCGGCGGCAGGCCCGGGGCCGGCGGCGCCATCACGCCGAGTCCTCAGCCGGGCCGGGGCCAGATGGCGGATGGCTCCGCCCCACCCAAAGGCCGCGGCGCGAGCGATGGGTGCGGCCGGCTGCCGAACGAAGCAGAGGCCATCAGGGTTCAGCCGCAGCGGCGGCGGTGCCGTGCTGCCGGCGCTGCTGCGCTTCTTCGGCCCGGGCCGCGACGTTGGAACATCGGGCAACGCGCTAAGGCACGTTGCAGCTTGCGGCGCGGACGACGTTGCTGCTGTGGCAGCGGGCGGCTCAGCGGCGGGGCCGGCGCACTCAGCTCTGCCCCGAGCTGGAGGCCGCCACGTTTGACCCCGTCCGCCATGTCAAGCCTTGCAACCGGCTGCTGCGGCCAGGAGGCCTCCAGGCTGCGGCTGGCGGCGGCTGGCAGCAAGAGCTAGGCTGCAGCCAGCGCCTGGGCCTAGCAAGACGAGCTAGGCTGCGTCTGGGGACGAGCCCGTGAGGCTCGACCCGGCTATCCCTGGCGGCGGGCCTACGCGTTGCTGCCGGGGGCGTTCCGGCCAGATCGTGGCCGGCATGTCCCCTGGCGGCGGCCTTCGGCTCGCTGCCGGGCTGCGCCAACCCCGGCTGTGGACGCCCCCTAACCGGTCGGGTTGCTTAGCACACGGGGTGCCAGAGCGGTTGTTGCAAGGTGGTCTCTGTTCCTCTCCTGGCATCCTTCTGGTTGTAATTGTAAACCCCGGCTGCACCAACCTGGCGGGCGACAGCGAGGCGGACCTGCTGGCGGAGGGGGCTGAGGGGGCCGCGAGCAGGGAGGCCTGTCATCAGTCATCAGGCGGCTGGGATGGCGGCGCCGCACCGGGGCAGGTGTGGCAAGCGGCAGTCGGCGCACGGGCGGTTCGTAAGTGAGCTGTTGCAGTCGTAGCGGGTACGCTGCTGCGCTCCGTGTGGCAGTTGAGCTGAGTCGGCTTGCAGCTGGCGCACGCAGGCCAGCAGGCCGGCGGACTTGCGTTGCGGGCTGCGTGCAATGTACCAGGGAAGACCCCTGCAACGTACGGGTGTTTGCGAAGGTGAGGTCACAGGCCGCGTTGGGGCGCCAACGTGATCAGTGCCAGGAGGCTCTTCTTATCATTATCATGAAGCGTGCGCAAGACGCGTGCGCAGCTGCGTAGCGAGGTGCCGCGCAGCCAGGGGCGAGGCGGCGGTGTGTCGGGCGGGACAGTCGAGGCGGAGGAGGGTTGCAGGTGCCCAGACTCAGGCCGAGGGGGCAGCGATGCGCTTTCCAAGAGCACACGAACCCTACCTCCAGTCTGCCCCTGCTTCGCCTCTCAAGACGCTTGCGCCCCTCCCGCCCCCCTCCCCCAGCTGCACAATCCCGGACTGGGCTCCCCCCATTCAAACTACCGCCCCCCACCAACGCGCCACACCCACCCCAGCCGCCCTGCAAGCTGCAGCGCACCAGCTCCTCGAGCCAGCGCCCAGCACGCCACACCCTGCCCCAGCCGCTGCCGCCTGCCCCTTCCTCGCCTCTCACACAGCCGGCCGCCCCAGCGCACCTCACTGCCTCACTGCCGCTTGAGGCCCGCGCACTGCGGCTTGTGGGCCGGCCAGTCGCGGCCCTGGCACTCGGAGCTGCAGTAGCGCGCCACCTCGCAGCCGCCGCACTTGCGCAGCTTGACGCCCGCGGCCTTGTCTGCGGACGGCCGGACAGCACATGTGGGTGTGGATGTGTGTGTGACACTCGGAGCCGCCTGCCAGCCGCACTTGGGTGCCGGACACCGTGCGGCCTACAATGCGGCACTACCGGGCTGTCTCTCAGCCACGGCAGCCGTGCAAAGGGCTGGGCGACGTGACGAGACCCGTACGGCAGCACGGACAACGTACGGCACACAGCCGTACGTACGCACGGCAGCGGGTCCTCACCCTTGGCCTTGCCGCAGCACCAGCAGTGCGTGGCGTCCTGCGCAGCAGCCGGCGCACCCGCCGACGGCGCGGCGCTGCCGCTGGCGGCGCTGCTACTGGCGCCCGCCGCCACCGCCGCCGCCGACGACGGCGGCTTTACCGGCGCTGCCGCGCTGGCGGCCGCGGCAGAGGGTCCCGGCGGCGTGGCCTGCTGCTCCTGCTTGGCTCCTGCCGCCGGCGGCCCGGGTGCGGCCGCGGAGCCCCCCGCCGCCTGCGAGGGGCCCGCCTCCGCCGCTGAGCGTTTGCTCGCCTGCTGCGCCGCTGCCGATGCAGGCGAGGGCTTTGCATCCGTCGCCACCGCTGTCGCGCCAGCCGCCTTGCCCTGGACCGCCGCCTTGCCCTGGACCGCCGCCTTGCCCTGGACCGCCGCCTTGGCGGCGGTGGCGGCCGCCCCCGTCACCGCCTTTCCTTGCGGCGACTTGGCCTCCGTGGGCTTGGCCTGCTCCGCCGCCTCCGCCGCCAACTTCCCGCTGCCTCCCTCCTTCCCGCCTGCCGCCGCCTTGCCCTTCGCCGCCGCGCCGTCCTGGGCCTCCGCCTTGCCGTGGGCCTTCTCCGCCGCTGCCTTGTCCTGCTGCTCCGCCGCCTCCAGCAGCTGCCACAGCTTGGCCAGGAACTCCTCGCGCGCGGTGCGCAGGCCCGGGCTGCGGTGGGGGCCAGGCGAGAGAGCGCTCAGGCAGCAGGTATGGCAACACACGATCCAGGGGACTGCCAGCTGTCCTCGAGGATGGCAGCGTGCCCCCCTCGCACATGCACTAGCAGAAGGGCGCCCGGCAGGGGATGCCGTGCGGCAGTGGTCGTACGGCAGTCACGATCGCGCAGCGAGCAGTACTCACGGCGACATGGTGGCCTCGACGGTCATCCACAGCCGCATGGGCACCGACACGAACCGCATGCCGTACGCCACCAGCACCTCGAGCACCTGCGGCGGTTGCCGTACCGGTACGGCAGGCCGAGGGTGTACGACATGCGTCAGGCCACGTCCGCGCCAGCTCGGTGTCCTGATCTAGGGGCTGTCCGCGAGCCGTCAGGTCCCGCCCCCTGCAGCACCCGCCGCGCATTAGGGCCTTGGGCAGCGGGCACCGCTACCATCAGGCAGCACGGGTGTCGCACTGGGGGATGGCCTACCCCCGCGCTGCACGGCCCGCTGGTGGGGCCCCACCGCCGCGCCACGGAGGACCGCTAGCCGGCGCTGGCCCTTCCAACCCCGCTCGCTCTCGCCTTGTCGAAGTTGCACCATGGTCCGTGCGCGCTGCCGTAGTGGCTCGGGTCGTCGTCCTCGCAGCGGAAGCAGCCCACCCTGCCGTCCACTGGCAGGCCTCGGGAGCAGGGCAGGCAGGAGCTGATGAAGGCGATCTGCGGGTGAAGGGGTTAGGGGTAGATAGGGAGGGCGAGGGGTGGGATGGGATGGCAGGGCAGGGGGAGGGGTTGCAGGGATTGCGTTTATCCGTGTCTGTGTCAGCAGCCGCTCGTGAAGGCAGGCAATCTGCGGGCGCCAAGTAGGGGAGAGGCGGAGAGGCGCTGAGAGGGAGCGCGGGGGAAGGGGAAGATATTGGCAAGAGGAGGGGAAGGGGAGGCGGAGGGCTTTCCGGGGTTATACGGCTCATGTCTCTCATTGTCGGCGCTGGTCATGGCAAACGCCGCGGAAGGCGATTTGCGGCAGGAGGGCCGGCAGAGGGAGGAGCGGTGAAGGGGCCGGCAGCGTGGGCGTCCATGTCCGTGCGCTGCGCTCCGCTGTGCCGCGCCGCGCAGTGCGTGCGGTGTGGGATGGAAACAAGGGCTGGGCTGCGCTCCGCGCACCTGCAGCGCGGCCTCGAACACGGTCATCGGCGGCGCGGGCGGCCCCGCGCATCCGTCCGCGTGCAGCACCTCCATCTGCAGCGCCAGCGGCGACATGAAGCCTGCGAGCGGGGTGAGGAGAGGGTCGGCAGCCACGTGGGGGGACGTGCATCGGCGGAGGCACGGGGCAGCGCATGATAGCGGTAGCGTCCTACAGAGCCCAGCGGCCTGCAAGGCCCCTGCCGAGCCCTGGCGCTGGATGTTTCACTGGCCACGGCACGGCGGGCGCCACTCGCACGGCGCCGGTGCTCGGCGGGCCCCGTGGCCCACACAGCATCGCAGCGGGTCATCGTGCATCCGCTGCCGACGCCTTGGCCCGGGCGCACCCTGCTGCGCTCACCCAGCTTGCGCTTGGCCTTGAGCAGCGCCTGCAGCTCGCGCCACATGCCCTGCTCCGCAGCCACCAGCAGCGGCACGCTGCTCAGGCCGTCTCGCTGGGGGAGGGCGCGGCGGCGCAGGGGCGTGACCGGGGCGCTTGGTGGCATGACCCACACGCACCCCCACGAGCCGCCGGAGCGCTGCATGCGGCCGGGCCGCCCGCCCCTCTCCCATCTCGGCTGTCCCCGGCGGCATCATGGTCTCACGGCAGCCGCGCTCCCCATCCTCAGCCCCAGCCCCTCACCTGCAGCGGGTCGGCGCCCGCCTTGAGCAGCGCCGCCACCGCCTCGGGTCCGTAGCCGCGGTAGCAGGCCGCCACCAGCGGGCTGTTGGCCACGCGGTGGCTCAGGCCGCTACGGCTCGTGACGCCGTCGGGCGGGCAGCCCGCGGCAGCCAGTGCGGCCAGGATCTGGCGGGGAAGGACGGGGCGGGGATGGGCGTTGCGGCGTGCAAGTGGCGCGTTCCTGCCGTGCCGTGCCGTGCCGTGCCGTGACCATCACAAGCTCATAAATGCGGTGTGAAGTGGTAGAGAGTTTGATGGCGGTAGCGGCGGAACAATCGTAGATGCGGTGCAGAAGAACACGGCATGCGGTTGTGCGGCCGGAAGGTGGCGTCCGGCGGCCCAGCCGCACCGGTCGGTAAGTTTACTAGACACGAAAGAAAACCAATGATAACCTTCACAGTAGGCACTGTGGACTCATGTAGTGCGTACCTCAAGGTCGTGCGGTTGGAAGGTGGCGTCTGGCAGCTTCGCCACGGCCACACTCAGCGCCGTGGCGGCGTCCAGGAGGCCGGCCCACTTGCCGTTGACCTCGGCCATCACCCCGTCTGCGAAGATGGGGCACAGCTGCTGCGAGGAGGAGGAGGCTGGGGTGGCGGAGGAGGCTGGGGTGGAGGAGGAGGTCGAGGGGCCGGAGGCGGCGGCGGCGGTGCCGATGGTGGCGGGCGGCGGCGGGGCCATGTAGCGGCGGAAGTCTGCCATGCAGGGCTGTTCGCCGGAGCGCGAGTCCCACACCAGGCCAAACACCTGGGGCGGAGGGCAGGCAGGCAGGTCACACAGCGGCGTAGCCAGCTGGGGGGCGGGCAGGCTCAGGCGAGCAGGGGTCCCGGGGTCGCCGACGGTGAGCGGTCGGATGCGCGCAGCGGGCAGCGTGGGCCGGGCTGAGCGCGCATTCTGCATGTGACCTCGCCGGCCGGCCGCACGTCGCAAGTGTTGGGGCCCCGGGACGCCTCCCTCCTGGTGTCAGGCCCAACCTGAAGGGTGCCGCACACAGCCACACGAAGCTGCGCCGCCCTTCCCCGCCCGCCCCCCTGCCGGGCGCACCTCGTAGGTGTTGCGGTAGCGCCGCACGAAGTCGATGACGCCGGGCGTGTCGTGCCACATGTCGCCGCAGTAGCGCGCATACGCCACCTGCACCGCCACGGGGCACGCAGGTCAGGCGCGGCGCAGCGCGAGCTGCAGCACGGGTCCCACGGGCGGCGTCGACGCCAAGCCCCCGCGCTGCAGGCCCCATCCGCCAGCACGGGGCTCGCGGCCGCAGCGCAGCCCGGCCTGGCCGCGGGGAGGGCCCTCACCTGCGCGCCCACGGAGCCCGGCATAGCGATGCCCGGCACGGGGCCTGGCGCGTTGCGGGTGTCGTGGATTAGAGGTAGGTGTCGTGGGGTAAGGGTGTGTGGCGGGGGAACGGAACGGGGTGTTGTGACGCAGTCGACCAACCCCATGTGGCAGCCCCATGTGTACCAGCGACGAACCCATGGGCGCAGGGCGCCGGGCCCACAACGGCGGGCCCACCCACAGCCCTTCCCCAGGGCGGTCCGCCAACACCCGCATGTGCCCCCGCGGACACAGGCCGAGGCCAGGGGCCACGGCCGCAACAGCCACGACCCCCCACAAGCCCCAGAGCGCACCCGTGGGCAGCGGCATGTCGCCCAGTATGATGTCCAGCAGGTGCGGCAGCCAGGCGCAGCAGGCCGCCAGCGCCAGGCCGTTGCGCAGCTTGGCGGAGGCGGTGCGCACGGCGCCGCTCAGCCGCCGCGTCAGGCTGGCGGCGGGGTCGCCGGGCGCCGAGTCGTCGTCGTACGGCTGCAGGCTGGTCCACGCAAAGCCCTGCGCGGCGAGGGAGGAAGGCAAGCAGAAGGACGGGAGGTCTTACAGAAGGAGGGCAGGTTCGCAGAAGGACGTCAGGTTCACAGGGAGGGTCGGTGACCGGCGGGGGGCGCCGATACGGTGCCCGACGGCGAGCTTGGCGTACCGCGCGGCAGCCAGCGCCCAGCGCCGCCACAGCCTGCCCTTTGCCGCAACGCGCCTCCCCCACAAGGTGCCCCCGCAAGGTGCCCCCGCAAGGTGCCCCCGCAAGGTGCACCCGCCAGGCCCTGTCGCCCAGGTGTGCCCAGAGCGCAAACCCCACGGCCCTGCGCCACGCATGCCCCCGCCTAGTAGTTCGGATTCCTTGCCGGTGCAGTTCTGAGTGGCATGGTCCTTGCGTGGGTTGCCAAAGCCCCGCCACGCACCCGCGTGCCCACCTTCTTGGGTCCCTCGGTGGCGGCCCACGCCAGGGCCCAGGTGGCCACCCACCACACGCCCGCGCCCGCCGGCGCCAGCACCTCGTCCGTGGCGTGCTTGTTGAGCCACGCCAGGCAGGCAGCTGGGCCCTGCGCCCTGGGGAGAGGGGATGAGGGTTGGGTTGGGAGGGGAGGAGGGCGCCGAGGGGCTGAAACAGGGCCAGCAGGGGCGTGGTGGGTAGGTAGAGTGGGGCGGCAGGGCCGCACGCCTTGGAGCCGGGTTGAGGAGCGGGATGTGGAGGGGAGGGGGATTCGCGTGCTGCTGGCGACTGCGCCGGAAGCGCGGCGCGGGCACAGCTGGGGCACAACGTGACACGCCCGGCCGCCAGGCGGGGCGCCCGATGCACGGCGTGGCCCGGGTACGGCAGGTCCGACGCACGGCGCAGCGCGTACGGCACTTCACGTCCACGCGTGCGTACCTGTAGATGACCTCGGGCGCCAGGGCCCACACCTCGGCGTCGGGCACCTCGCTGATGGGCGGCGTGATGCGGAGCAGCGCCTGCCGTCGCCGCCGGAGGGAGCGCACAGCCGCACAGGGCGCATGCAGGTTTGTGGCTAGCTGTGGAGCATGCGCTGCGGCGCCGAGCCCCGGGCCGCTGCTCGGCCGCCAGGCATGCGGCGTACAGCGGCGGGCATTGTGCCCGCAGCCCGCAGCAGGCACGCCGCCGCCGGCACAGACACGAGGGCAATGGGCCGATGCTGAGGGGAGGAGCACGGCCGCTGCTCGTACGGCAGCCGTGTGGGAGTGTGTGTGTGTGTTTGTGTGTGCCGTACCTGGAGCTTGTCGTGCGCCTCCGTGATGCGCCGCATGCGGCACAGCACGGTGATGGAGCCCAGCATGCAGCGCACGGCGCCCCTGTACGGCGGCGCCATCGCCAGGAAGGCACCGTACGCCGAGGCGCAGCGCTTGCGGCCGTCGGCGCTGAGCAGCTGCGGAGGCGTGGTTTCGTTTGTCAGCTCGAGTAACACGCCGACACACGTGTGTTCATCTACGAGTTAGGATAGTAATAGAGTAGCACGCGACACTCGTTCGTGGATTGTTCAACTGTTAGGTAGAACAGAACCTAGGTGTGTGCAGAGTGGGGCTATAGGGCTAAGGGTGGCGGTCCGGGCTGAGGCTCTGGTTGCAGCTGCCCGCTGCCATCTGGGCGCACCTCGCCACCCGCGCCCTAACACACCCCTGCTTGCCTGCTACGCACTACCAACGCGTCACCACCCCCCTCGAAGTGCCGCGTGCTACTCTCCTTGATATGGAACACACCATCAGGCAGCGAGCGGGCGGCATCCCATGCACCGGCCGGCGTGCCAGTGCATCCCCGTCTTCGTACACAAGCGCCCGCTCGTGTCCGCTGGCGATGCAGCCCGACGCTCGCACCTTGTCGTATCCGCTGGCGCCCATGTCGTACAGCTCCAGCGCCTCGGCGAGGCTCCGAGCGCGCAGCCGCGCCAGCAGCGCGAACGCGTCCGGGCAGTAGTTGTGCATAGCAAGAGCCGCCTCCGCGCCCACCGCGCCGCGGACCTCGTCGTATTCGGCAATCGCCAGCGCCTGCACGGCGGTGCTTGCGGCCGCGGCGGCGGCGGGACAGGTGAACCAGGCCTTGTACCTGCGGAGAGGTGTGTGGCGTGGGAAGGGTGGGAGAAGGGCGGAGCCACGAAGCGGCGGAATGGCGCAGGCGTTTGGGCGAGCGGTGAAGGTGTGGTGAGGGGCGACCTTGAAGACTATGGGCCAGCCATGCGTAAGCCCACCGCGTAGACCTTGGGATGGAGGTTCCGTTTCGACGGGCACAGCATAACCGCAGAAGCTCCAGTCGCCCATGCACACCGCCTGGTCCCAGGACAGGGCCGGCCAGCGGCCCCTCATGGCCCCTCATCACCCCTCATGGCCCCTCATCACCTCACATGACCCCTCATCACCCCTCATCACCCCTCATGACCCCTCATGACCCCTCATGACCCCTTCATGTCAGGCACCGTGGCGCCCCGAGGCGAGCCTTGCCGCGCCGAGCCAGGCGCTCCCCTCCGCCGCTCCTTCCCGCCCCACCCAGCGGCGCCGCAGACCCCCTGACTGAAACCCGGTGTCCGCCACCCGTCCCACAGGCCGCGGCTCCCTCATGCCTCACGTGCTGCTGAGACGCTTGGCCTCCTTGCTGCAGGCCTCCTGGAAGCGGCCGCTCTTCACCGCCTCCCAGCGGTACACGGCACACACTCGCTGCCATTCCTGCACGTCGCAGCGCCGCGGGTCGCCACTGCGGGGACACGGGAGGCGCGGCGGCGGGGCGCCGGGGCCGCAGGTTGTTCGTGTGGCAAGTGGCAGATGGGGCTGCACCGCCGAGCTTGAGCATGCGTCATGACAGCTGGTGCAGACTATTGCGGGCGTGTGCAGCGAATGCTAGCGGCAGGCCCCAAGCTGAACCGTGGCCCTGGCCGGAGCTAGCTCGCGCATGGCACGATCAGGCTTGCCTGGGCGGGTTGCCATTCAGCCGCTCGCAGCCGACGAGCTCCAAGTACGGCATGACGGTAGGAGAGCCCATTGAGACCAAGGTGGTGAAGGGGCAGATATAGACGTAGTTGCCGCAGTCCTGCAGAGGGGCGAGCGGGAAGCCAGGCATCCGGCGTTGGGATGGGCGGGGCTGAGCAGTGCGGTGGGGCGTGTGGCGCGGCAGCAGCATATATTGGAGCAAATTACAAAGAACCATGCTGTTTTTGAAGTCATCCATGCGCTTCTCGCCGTGGCACAAACGGGCATGCCGATGTCGAAGCAGAGCTGGTGGGTTTCGTGCCACAGACTGTGCCAGACACGAAAGCGCTCACCGGGCACGGGCATTTGAAGGCTCGGTTGTGCCGCTGTGTGACAAACTTTTGCGACGGCACCGGCCATCGCTCATCTGAATCATCGGAGGACGACATTCTGTCGCTGTTAGCGTTGCGAATGCATCGTCAACGAGAGATGAGGTGGGCACACGCCTGCACACGTACCCGAGCCCGGTTGTACAACACCCCCGCTGTCCGCGCCCATCGCGGTTGGACCCAACGCTCCAATAAGAGGGATTGTCGCAAGGCTGTCACTTACATTGCTTTCAGCACAGCACCCTCCCAGGCACATAATGGCCGGCCCGCCCGCCCCCCCGCCAAGTGCTGACTGCTCCGCGAGTCGGTCACGTGTCCCATCTTGCACGCGTCAGACATCGAACGTACTACACGGGCTAAGCGTCGACAGCTCCCACTCGTCCGTCGTCCGCCTCACTGCGTGGTCCTCCTCCCATCCCACCATCCCACGCACGCCACCCGCTCCCGCCACTGCATGGCTGGCCAGCAGGCCTCCAGTGACCGGCGGCTCGAAAGTGCAACCCTGCAAACCGCAGGAGACAGACCAGTGCATCCGTCTCATCACGGCCCACGCCACCCCTCCTGCACCGATCACTGCCGCACAAGTTCAACTTGACACATGCCGCCCCGCCCATCCATGGCCTCCACGCACACAGCGACCAGCTCTAAAGTGGCGATGGGCTAACTCACTCCGACGGAAGCCTGCTTGTCAGGGAAGCAGATGAGCGCGCGGGGCAGTGCTACACACAGGGGGTTCTCGCTCCCCCGCTGCTGACAGCTTCCACCTCCGTCAACCAGCCACTCGGGCGGCACGCACATTCTCACGCACTTGATGACGGAGGTACATACATGCGTACGCAGCCATCCTCAATTCAACCTCCCCAGCTGCGCATGGGTGCATCGCTTGCCCCCAAAAGAGGCCACCCTGACCAGACCACGCGGTCGGTCGTAATGCGGTCATAGCTGGTCGCTATTTGAGCGGCCAAACACACACACAACGCTCAATCAAAGGCGAGTTTGCGAAGGCCGCACGGTATCCGGAACGAGCGCTGCGAGCGAGGGAAGGAGGCTAGCAGCGAGCCGGCTGCCTTGCGGGATGGCCGCCAGCAGGCGCCAGCCACGGTACCCCGCCGCCCACTGACACCGTTCACGCCCACGAACACCCGGTGCGCCTCCCACGCACGTCTGGATACTAGCTTAGCCAGCAAGCCGTCCGTACGATCCAGCCTAGCCAGCAAGCCGTCCGTGCGATCCAGCTCAGTAACCAAGCTGTCAGTGCGATCCAGCTTAGCAAGAAAGCTGTTCATACGATCCAGCTTAGCAAGTAAGCCGTTCGTGCGATCCAGCCTAACCAGCAAGCCGTCCGTGCGATCCAGCCTAGCCAGCAAGCCGTCCGTGCGATCCAGCTCAGTAACCAAGCTGTCAGTGTGATCCAGCTTAGCAAGAAAGCCGTTCATACGACCCAGCTTAGCAAGTAAGCCGTTCGTGCGATTCAGCTTTGCAAGCAAGCCGTTCGTCGCGTGCGTTCCATCCTCGCTGCTGCGAGTATGGTGCACCGCACGCACACACACACAAGCTGCCGCCAAAGCCGCCCGGGGTTCACAGCACACGGCTAGGACGCGTGCGCCTAAGCGGCAAACGGCAACAGCGCCGGCAGCGAGGCACCGCATGGCGACCGGCCTTTGCCGCGCGGCCAGATGCGCAGCATCAATGAAGTAAACGCATGGAGCGAGCAGACGCAACAGAGGGGCGCGATGGCCTAAACGCCTAAAGCAGCAGCAGCGGCAGCAGCGGCTGCAGCAGCATAAGTAGTGCACCCGTTCTCGCCGTACCCGTGTGTGCGAAACACGCACGCCACGGCGACCCAGCCAGCCAATCACCCGGCCACCCACCCACCCACTCCCACAAACACAGTCCGGAAGCTAGCGCCCATGCGCGGAGCCGCTCTGCAGACCATCACCGTGCCACAACATGTCGCTCCGTGCCGACGTCCGCTGCGTGTGCGCGCATGTCTGGCTGGACAACGGAACTTAAACTGCCCGCCGCGCCTGCTTGCCTGCCAGGTAGCGTGCCTGCGGCGGCGCAAGCAGCCAACTCAACTCCCGCAGTAATGCAACTCGCGCCGCGTCAGCGGGACCGGACCGGCCCGACGCACCTCATCACCCCGCGGGCCCAGGTACACATCCAGGCCAACTAGCCAACTACGGGCCGTACACAATGGCCGTACACAGTACGGAGAGCAGTGCCGTAGACTCCCGGGGCAGTGTTGCATGCGCCTGCCCCCGCCTGCGGCTTGCGGAGCAGTGTTGCATGCGTCTACCCCCGCCGGCGGCTACGTAGGTAGATCATTTGTGGATACTTAGAACCCAATATTAGGTCGAATCCCAGATGCCCCCCCCATCAACTTGCGTCCCAAGGCATGCACGACGAGCGCCAAACAGGCCGCGGCAACCCGGCCCAGCGCACAGCCTCGCCCAGCACCCCCTCCTGCCGGCCGGCTGTGCTCCGCAAGCCCTGCTGCCCCACCGGGCAAGCCCCCCGTCCCTGCATCCTGCTTGGCATCGATTGGCTGCGCGGCGTCGCTCGCCTGGTGTCCGTGGCATCCCCTCGCCTCAATTCCCTACCGCCCCTGATCGTCCCCGATCTTCCCCTAGCGTCCCAAGCGCCCCCTTGCGGCCCCGGACATCCGCTTGCGAGCGTGCGTTGGTGGCCGCTGGCTGCTGCCGTGCTGGCCGCCGAGCGGCCGCTGCAAAACCGATTGACCCGTGCAGCCGTGCGGTGCGTGAGTGCAGCCTGGTGTTGGCCCGGCGGAAGGCTGGCAGGCACGCTCGCTCGCCGCAAGTGCGCAGATACAACAGTGGGCTCGCAAGCCTGCTGCGGCTCGCCATGCCTACACGTTGCTCGCGCTTGCGCGGGCCGCCGCCGCGTGCCTGTGCTTGCGCTCATCATCTGCCATCGTCGCTGTCGTCAGCGCCGTTGTCCGCACCGTGCGAGCCACGCGGCGTCCTGCCGGGCGCGGGGGCCTGCAGCAGCAGCTGCTGCTGCAGCTGCTGGTGCTGGTGCTGCTGCTGCTGGTGCACCGCCCACTGCTGCTGCTGCAGGCGCTTCAGCTGCTGGAGGCCCGCGTGGCCGCCGCCGCCGCCGCCATCGCCGCCGTCCTCCCTGACGCCGTACCCTGCCGCGGCGCCCGTGGCGTTGCCTCCCACTTGCTGCGACGGCGGCGGCTGATGCGTCGGCGGCGCCAGGGCCCGGCCCCCCACGGCTGCCACAGAGCCTGCTGGCCAGGCGGCCGGGCTGCTGCCGGCCCCCAGCGGCCCCCGCTGCCGCTGCTGCACCGCGTACGCCTGCCCCAGAGTCGCCTGCGCGGCGGCAGCCGCAACAGCGTCGCGCTCGGCCCCGCGGTCACCCTCGCGTTGAGGGTCCCGTTGGGGGTCCCGCGCGCGACCGTCCGGTGCCGAGAGCTGCGACCGCAGCAGCACGCCGGTGCTGGATCGGCGGCCGTTGGGCTCCCCAAGCGAGATGCCCATCGACTGCGCCCTCTGCAGCGCCTGCTGCTGAGGAGGCCCCTGCAGCAGCGGCAGCGGGAACAGGCCGTGGTGGGGTCCGGCGGCGACGCCGCTTTCCAGCTGCGGCGGCGGCAGCGCCAGCGGCGGCGGCGGCTCGTGCGGCGGCGGCAGCTCGGCGACGTTGCTCAGCTGCGCGGCGACCTGCGCGATGGCGGCGGAGGCAGCCGCCTCGGCGGCCTCGGCGTCGCGCAGCTGGTCTTGCATCCTCCGGAGCAGCAGCTGCGGTTGGGTACGTAGGCAGGCGGCGGAGCAGGAGGAACGTCAGACAGAGGCAATCATGCAGGCAGGCAGGGGCAGGCAGGGGCAGGCAGGGGCAGGCAGGGGCAGGCAGAGGCAAGCAGAGGCAGGCAGAGGCAGGCAGAGGCAGGCAGAGGCAGGCAGAGGCAGGCAGAGGCAGGCAGAGGC
>BDDC01000043.1:116315-147648 GCA_001662425.1 Chlamydomonas sphaeroides
ACGGACGGCCGCGCCTGGCGGCTGACGCCCAGCGCCACGCACCCGCGTGTGCCCCGAGCCCCCGCTCCATCCTTCCCCTCGCCCCTCGTGACCACCCTCACTCCAAGCCGTACACATAGCTCGGCTTGACTCGCCTTGCTGAGGAAGTTGACCGTGTTGCTGGCTGGCATGAGCCACCCGAGCAGGTTGTACCAGTAATACTGCAGCGGCCCATACCAGGTCAGGCCGTACCCAAACATACGCCCCGTCCGTGTGGGGTCGTAAGCGGGCGGCGCGGTGCCCTCCTTTATGGCCGCCTGCCCGATGAGGGCTTGTGCCAAGAGGTCCCCGAGCGCCGAGAGCGTGCCCGAGGTCAGCGCCGCTTTAAGCGGCGCTTGCCAACCCTGCACACCAGCAGCGAGCTTGCTCGCTACCAGACAGGCTGCATGTGATGCCGGCTTGCACGCGCTTACCGAGACTTTCTCGAAATAGCTCCCACGGCCGCTAGATTCTGCTCCTGCAGCTGAGCTAGACGAGCGGCGCACGTCTCGGCGCTCTTGCCGCAGTCGGCGGAAGGCATTGTGACCGCCCCAGCCCCCAGCCCCTCCTATCAACAAGGCGCGGCTTTGCATTTGCGTATAGTGTTGTTGAATATGTCGTGGGGACAGTTGCCGCTGGGACCAAACCCTGCAAGTGTCGCTTCATCGACGCACATGTGGCACTGGACAATGCGCAAGGACCGAGCTTTCATAGGGCTATACGAAGAGACGAATGGAGCACCGCTATACGCGTCTGACACGGCACACATCGCACAACCCGACAGCTGGTGAAAGATGTAGCATGCACACGGCTTGAGCTACCAGGCATGCCAAAGGCACACAAGCAGCCGGAGGCCTTCTCACACCCTCACAGTCAGGCACTCGGAGAAGCTGAGGGTAGCGCGGACAGGGCTCCTGCTGTCAAGCCCCACGCGCTAGCCCGCTTGCGGCGAGGAGCTGGGCAGGCTGAGGGTGATGCGGTGCAATCACCGCAGCGGCCTCGCCTGCGGGGCAGCGTGAGCAGAGACGCCGTCGAGGTGAGCGGCGATCCAAGGCTTGGGGGCTCTGGCTCCGTCACCACCCTGCAGCCCGGGGGCTGTGAACCTGGGCGAACCCGGTACATTTCTCGACTCTAGAAACCCGCTCCTCCTCCCTCACCCGCATTGCGTCACGCGGCCCGGAGCGCGGCTCGAATCGCACCGTGCGCTAAGGCGCGTTGCTCCCTGGTTTTCTCGCAGCGCCTGCGCCTCCGGAACGCGGACCTCGCTGTCAAGGAGGAGCTGGCGCAGCCCCTGGTGGCCGCCACGGTACCGCAGCGCACCGCGCTGGAGGCGTACGCGCGCCGGCTGCACAACAGCCTGCGCAGCCACGAGGTGGGCCACGGTCACCGCGCCACCGGTTCGCGCATCCCGCTCCGTTACCGGTAGTCCTTCTCCCTCGCCTCTCTACCGGCGCCTGCGCCGCTGTGCGCCCTTGCCCCTGCCCAAATGCACCCAGCCCCTGACCGCAGCCCCACTCTCCCCACTGCGCGTCCCGCCTTGTCCTGCTGCCGCGGACCTGCGCCACTCCACTGGCCCTACACCAACCCACAACCGGGGGCCCCGCACCGCTCCGCCGCTCCCCGCAGATGCTGTCCAAGGTGGCCCTGGAGGCGCGCCTGCTGCGCAAGGAGACCGCCGCGGCGCTCTTGAGCAAGGACATTGCCCGGCACCACTTCCGCACCGCGCAGCGCTACGACACGGGCAGCGCCCACCCGCCAGGCCAGAACGAGCTGCACGGTCCCACTGCCACGGAGCCGCTGCTGGTGCTGCTGCGCACGCGCAAGCTCATGGCTGTGGCCGAGACGCTGCTGGCGCGGCCGGACGCGCAGCAGGTGGGCCGGCCGCCGTGGGGGCCAGCAGCGGCGGCGGCGGCGGAGCCAGTCCCGCAGGGAGGCGGCGGCGCTGCGTCAGACGATGGCGGGGTGTCGTTGCGGGGTGTGCTCACCGCCGAGCTGCCGGTGCCGGCGCTGGACGCTACTTGCTACGCGCTCGCGCGCTATGCCAGCGCAGCAGCGGCTGGGAGCAGGAACGCTGGCGGCGCTTCGGACGGCTCGGAGCGCGGCTCGCAGCCTGACTCGCCGCAAGAAGTGGAGGAGGAGGACAGCCCCAGGCGCTTTACGTTCTCATCGCCGTTCGACGCAGCGGCGGCAGCGACAGGAGCAGGGTCGCGAGGGCCAGGGGCGGAGCCCGAGGCGTGGTCGGGCGCTGCCATGGCGTCGGCAGCTGGGCCGCAGCTGCCGCCGCACAGGGAGCGGCTGCCCGTGGGCGTGCAGCAGCAGCTGCTGGCGGGGGCGCTGGAGGAGGTGCTGGCCGGGTCGCGGCGGCTGTTCCAGCTAGCGGAGGGCGTGCTGGGTCCGGGGCTGGAGGGCGGCGGAGGGGAGGAGGTGGCTGCGCCGGGGGCTGTGGCAATGGCCCTGGGTGAGGCGTGATGGCGCTTACTCAGGGCACCCTGCCTGCACTGGCTGCGCCTTGACTGCGCGGCGGCCAGCCTGCGGCAGTGTGGGGACGTGCGGAGAGCGTGATGAATTTGGCTTGCGACCGCTGAGCCAGGGCCGCTGGCTTGGGCCCCGCGCTGGCAGATGCTCCACATCGTTGTTTGCGTGCTATGCCCTCTCCATGCGCAGCCGCTGTCGCGCGTTCGGCCAGCCTTGTAAAGCGTGCCGTTTGTCAGCTACATTTGATAGCCCCTTTCCGCGCTGCCAACGACATGTCGCGCAGCAAAACCACCACGACGTCATCTGACAGCACACGCCAGCCCTGATCACGTGCGCGCCGTGCCGCGCACCCTCCTGCTGCATGGATACCCGTTCCCGTGCATACCAAGCGCCAGTGCCACCCAGCCCCAGCCCAGCCGACCCAGGTCCCCTGCATCTAACCTCCCACCCTGCAAGCTGCCTCGCACATACACCAACACGCGCACGCCAGCGTCACTACCCCTCAGCCCTCACGGCTTGCCCGGCAGCGGCAGCGCAAAGGTTGTCTTCAGCTGGATCGCCGGCCGCCGGCCGCTCGCCAGCGCCGGCTGCGCATGCGCCCCAGACGACGCGCCCGGCCCAGCACCATTCGCCGCGCTGCCGTGCGCCGCCGCGGCGCCGGCCGCGGCCGCAGCTGGCGCCGCCGCTGCCACGGCTGCCTCCCGCAGCGCGCCCTGCAGCCGCTGCTTGGCGGCGGCAGGCTGCGAGGCGAGCTGGGTCTTGAACGAGGCCCCGGCGGCGGCCGAGGGCAGCGAGGTGATGAGCTTGATGGCCATGTCGCGCAGCGCCGGGCTGGCGGCAGCGGACCCGGCCGGCGGCGCCGCCAGCTCCATCAGCAGCGGCACCAGCACCTGCGGTCGGCGGAGGACGCGAGCAACAGCAGTCAGGGCCGGGGTCAGGCAGCGCGTGGCTCAATTTGTCCTCCCGGCGGTGCGCTGCAGCCTCAGGTCGCACCTGCATGACGCCCTCCTGCGCTGCGGCGCCGTGCGGGACCGCCAGGCTGGCGGCTAGCACGAGCAGCTTGACCGCCTCGGCCGCGAGCAAGTGCTCGTCTCCTGTGGGCGGCACACAGGGACGCAGTGCGGAACCCCTGTATCACCCACGCGTGTTAGCGACATGCCCGTGGTGGCGACCTGGAAGCTAGCCGGCGAGCCGTGCACGCCAAGGTCGGTTGGCATGCAGCCCCTGCTCGATGCGCTGCTCGCCCTCGCACCTGCCAGCGGCTGCTTGGCCTCCGCCAGGAGCGGCCCCACGCGCGCGACCGCCAGCGGCAGCAGCGCCGAGACGAGCTGCCGGATCCAGCGGCCTCTCCCCGAGCCCGCGTCCTCTGCGACCAGCTCCTGCGCCGACCCACGGGCCGCCTCCAGCACCGCCACCGCCGCCGCCGTCGGTGCCTCGGGCGCTAGCGCTCCAGCCAGCACCGCCAGCGCTGCGCTGCGTGCCGCCGCCGGCGAATCAAGCATTGACCCGGCGCCGTCAGGACCGTCGGACGGCGCCGCCGCCGCTAGCGCGGCCGCTGACGACAGCAGCGCCGCCACAACCGACGGCAGCCTGGCGGCGCCGTCAGACCGGACAAGTCGAGCTGCAATGTCCGACAAGGCCACCAGGGACCCGGTCGCGTATGCCAGCGGGGCCGGCGGCGCCACCTGGGCGAGCCCGTTGGCAGCTGACGGCGCCGCCAGTCCGCCGCGTGATGCGAGCACGGCCGTGGCGTTGTCCAGGTACCGTTGCGCAGCCACGAGGATGGGCGAGCCCGGCGGCGAGGTCAGCAGCAGCCGCAGCGGCAGCTCCAGAAGGGACCCGACGTGGGGCTGCAGGCACGGCCATGGCGCTCTGTGGTGGGGTTGAGGGCAGCAGGGCATCCATGTTTGGGGTCAGGGCCGCGCCTTGGCTGATCCCCTGTCAGGGCTGTGCCGTCGGTGCTTGTAGGCCCTGCATGGCGGCGCCAATGCGCGGCGCCAAGCAGTGGTGGCTGGCGCAGGGAGCCTTAGAAGAGAAAAGGGGCCTGGCTCCCAGGGGTGCGGCGTACCTCCGCAAGAGCTGCTGCGCCGCTGCCAGCGCCTGCACGGTGCACTGTGCCAGCGCCGCGGCCTGGTCCGCCGCCGGCGCAAGCAGCGCCGCCGCGCCGCCTGCCGCGTTTCCGCCGCCGCGCCCAGTGTCCGCCCGCTGCAGCCACCGCGGGACCGCCTCGGGGTCCGGCGTGCTCGGTCCCGGCTGTGACCCGTCGTACGACAACGTGTACGGCGCGCACACGGACGTCAGCAGCAGGATGGCCTCCACGGCGGCGCCGGTGACGCTTCCGCCGCGGCCGGCGTCGGATGCGGACGCGCTGAAGCTAGGCGAGCGGTCCTGCTCGCTGTCGCCGTCGGCCGCGGACTGCCGAGCTACGACGGTGCCGCCCGCGCCGCGGGCCAGAGCGCCGTCCTCGTCGTCATCCGCAGCAGCGGCTGCAGCGCAGAACAGCAATGCAACACAAGGGAGGTTGCCAGGTTGCTCAGCCTGCCGAGTAGACGAAGTGCTGCGGGGCTGGGGCCGAAGCCCATCGGTCGCGCTGCCGACGTGCATGCGCTGGCAACTCCCCACCGCAAGGCAAGTCCCCACCCACCTGAGAGCCGCCGCCGCCGTGCTGCCGCCACCTCTGCCGCATCCTCCTCGTCCGGCGGCAGCGCAAGCGATCCGAGGCTGTCTTCCAACGCCGCGCCGCACACCTCTCGCGCCGTCGCGCAGCACGGCAACGCTAGCCCCGGCAGCAGCGCCGCCAGGCCCGGCGGCAGCGCCTCCGCCAGCAGCGCCCACTGCAGCGGCAGCAGCGCGTGCGCCGCCGCCGCGCTGAGCGTGCTGAGCAGGTCGCGCAGCATGGCGGCCGGCACGAGCGGCGCAGCACGCGCTGCTGACGGCTCAGAGGACGGCACCACGGCCGACAGGTAGCCAGCTGCCAGGAGCCGCTGCAACGCGCGCAGCACGCCTGCCAGCCGCATCGCAGCGTCACGGACGTGCGCAACGGCGGCGCCGCCGTCGGCGGCACGCGACGCGGCCGCCGCGCCGGCGCCGCTGCCCGGATGCAGCGGGGGCCGTTCAAAGTGGACGTGGTTGTGTTGCTGTCCTCGCGCGTGGTGGTCAGCGCTGTCTGTGAGGGCCCGCGAGGCGCCGTGGCCGGCCGCCGTCCGCAACAGCGGCTGCAGCGCATGCGCTAGCCGGGCCGAGGCGTCCGTCAGCAGCATGAGCCCCACCTCCAGCAGCCGGCGGAAGCGCTCCCGCGCCGCTGCCTCCGCCGCCACAGCCGCCGCAGGCGGCAGCGAGCCGGCCAGCGCCGCCAGCGCCGCCGGGCAGGCCGCCGCGTACACCGGCCTTAGTACCGCCGCGAGCGCCGGCGTCAGACCCACACCTGCGCCCGCCTCCTGCTCCTGGGCTTCCGCATCCTCGCCCGTCGCGGGCTCGGGGCCCTCGGGGTCCGCGCCATCTAGCAGCGGGCTGTGGTAGCCCGCGAGCACCTCTGCCGGCTGCGAGCACAGCGCCGCGTGGTCCTGCAGCAGCAGCGCCCACAGCGCCGCCAGCCGCCGAGCATGCGGCTCGTGGGCCTTGGCCACGATGCCGGCGCACAGCGCGTCGCCGCGCGCGGCGGCGGCCGCGGCAATGGCCGAGCACTGCGCGTGCGCGCGGAGCAGCTCCACGCGCACGCGCGCGCCGACCCACTCGGCGTACGGCTCGTAGCGCAGGCTGCGCCAGGCGGCCAGCGGCGAGCAGAGCAGGTCCATGAGGCGCCGCAGCACAGCGGCGTCGCCTGGCGGGGTGATGGCAAGATTGGAATGAGGGCTCGGGATGGATGGAAGGACAGATCCCGGGCAAGGAGTGCCGGCTGTGCCGAAGCAGCCCAGATCGTGTGCCTAGACACACAGAACGAGGCAGCTCGCTTCGCCCGACCCTTGCAGCACCCGGCCCCGCTCGCGCCCGTCGCACCGGCCGCCAGGCCGCTCTCCAGAAAGGAGGTGGCCAGGGTGCCGCCCGCAATCTGCAGCAGCGGGTGCTGCACCGCCGCGTCCGCCACCGCGCCGGCGCTGCCCGGCCCTGCGCCGCCGCTGCTGCTGCTGAAGCCGGGCAGGCCGCCGCCGCCCGCCTGGCGGGCGCCCAGCGAGCTGCGCAGCGCCGACACAACCTGGGCCTGGTACTGCTCCATCAGCCGGGCGCCTGGCAGGGAAGTGAGGGTGGGGAGGTGGTTGCTGTGCCAGGAAGCGGAGCGGCGGGTGTTGGGCAAGCTGGAAAGGCAGGGAGATGGCGGTGTGCAGCATGCATCGTGCACGGTCGCATCAGGGCCAACGACACACGTCGCCCTGGGCACATCCGGGCCGTCCCATGCCCGCGGTGGCCCTTCCCCGCGCTCCGGCACCCACCCTGCATCAGCGGGTCCGGCACGTCCCCGAACAGCTGCACCAGCAGCGTCAGCATGCGCACGCCGTGCGGCCGCAGCGACTCCAGCGGGCAGGTCGCCAGCTTGAAGCCGACATCCACCAGCGACTGAGGGCAGCGCCCGGGGCGTGGGGCAAGAACGGCATTAGCCTCATGGTCGCATGCGAGCGGCAGCAGCATGCGCTCTCCGGCACAGCATGCGAATGGGCTGGGTGGAGCAGAATCATGGGCTGCCGGCTTGTCATCCGGGCCGAGGACAGGCCAGGCCGGCACCACGGGGCGCGAAGTCGAGCCCCAGCGCCCCAAGCGCACCTGCAGCTTGAGGATGAGGACGTCCTGCGGCGCAGCGCCCTCGCCACCGCCGGCCGTGCTGGGGCCGTTGCCGCCGCTGTGGCTATCCAGCATGGACGAGTCGCGGTGGCGCTCGTCCGCCGCCACACAGACCCGGATGAGCCGCAACAGGCACTCGGCTGTCGGGCCAGGGAGCGTCAGGGTGTGATGTGAGGGCACAGGGCGTACGCACGACGCCGGCTGCCAGGCTCCCGCGTTGCCGGGGTGCAGGAATGTAACCCAGAAACGCACGCATACGGGTACCCACGCACAAGGGCGCCCCAGGGCGAATACCCACCTGCAAAGTGCCGCGTGCGCAGGTGCGGCGCCGTCAGCACCTCGCGCACGGACCGGGCCGCCGCCGCGCTGCCCGACCCAGCCGTAGCCGGGCCGCTCGGCGCCGCCGGTCCAGCGCCGCCGCCGGCGCTCGCGGACCCGTTGCCGTACTTGTGCTCATCCTCGTCGTCGTTGTCGCCAGCGCGATGCGCGTCCGCGGCACCGCCGGATGACGTCGACGCCGCGGCGGAGGGGCCCGCGGCAAAGACGACGTCCGAGAGCAGCGACAGCCAGAACGAGGGCGCCGAGGAGGCGCTGGCGGCGAGCACGGTGCCCAGAGTGGCCTGCAGTTGGCCTGCAGGGGCAAGGACACGGCATCAGAGGTCAAACCACCGTTGTAAGCAGCCGGTTTCGCAAAACAGCAGCCACTGGCGCGCACGGATGGGAGCCAGGAGGGGGTGTTCTCGCACCTGCGATGCGCGGGTCGCTCTCGCTGTCCAGGGCCGCAAACAGCGGCGCCGCCGAGGCCGCGGGGTTGACGGTGGTCGCAGAGCGCTCCGCCAGGTGCCGCAGCGTGAGCGCCGAGGCGGCGCGCAGGTCGGACCGGCGGGACAGCAGGTGCGTCTGCGGGGCGGCAGGGCGGCAGGGCGGCAGGGCGGCGGGGTGCAACATAGAGCGCGCACGGAAGCGTTCATTGGCTGCTGCGTACGCCGCAGTGCCACCCAGCCCAGCCACGCCTTTGGCCTCTGCCTCCGCCTCCCGTCTTCAGGCCGCTGGCGGGACGTTCATCGCAGCGCAACCCGAATGATGCTGACTGCCGTCGCCACCCTTCCGCCCTCCCACCGCACCAGCAGCAGCGGCACGTGCTTGGCCAGCGGGACCGCGTGCGGCGCAAACAGGATGAGCTGCTGCACGAAGAGCACCATGCCCAGCCCGCCGTCGCCGCCGTCGCCCGAGCCGGGCTCGCCGCCGCTTCCGCCGCCGTCGGCCTCCTGGGGGCCGGCGTCGCCGGAGCCGCCGCTGGCGGCCACCAACGACTTGGCCCGGACGTAGGCCAGGCTGCCGAGCGTGAACTCGGGGCCCAGCACCGCCACGGAGGCGTTGGCCAGGCGCGCGCAGGCGGCTCGCAGCGCGGGCGACTCGAAGGAGCTCACCTGCGGGTGTCGGGGCCAGGGAGGAACTCGGCAATGGGGACGGGAGCACAAGGAGCGAAGCAAGCGCCTGGGTCTGGCCATGTAGCGCGAAGTGATGGCCGTCGCGCGCTGCAGCGGGCTGCGCGGCAAGGCCCTCGCGGAGCATGCCGTCCGGCGGTGTGGGCCGGCGCCTTCAAGCCCCATCCCCAGCTGCTGCACCCAAGGCCCCGTGCCGCACCAGCAGCTCCTGGCCCAGCTGCAGGCTGGTCTTGACGCGCGCCACGAAGGCGCCGCCGCTGCTGCCCGCCACCAGATACAGCCCGTGCAGAACCCAGGCCGCCGCCGCCGCGCAGCCGGGCCGGCTGGCGGCTGCCACCAGCGCCTCCACGCTGCCAGACACCGCGGCCTGCGGGCGAATAGCAGGCCAAGGGTGGTGCCAGACGTGGCAGAAGTGGCACAGGTAGGCGCAGTAGCGCGCCGATGCAGCTTTGGCTTTGCAACAAGAGGCCCGCAGGACCCTGCGGGCCACCAGGGCGCTCAGCCCACCTGCATGGCCAGCCCTCCCCGAGCCCGGTGGGCCGCGCCCAGCGCCAGCGCCACCACCGCGCGCCGCTCGCTGTCGCGCCCCTCCGCCACGCTGGCCGCCACCTCGGCCGCCAGCGCGCGCACGCAGCGCAGCGCCCAGCTGTCGGTGCCCGCCGCCACCGACGCAGCGAACAGCTCGGCGGTGGCGCGGCCCAGCGCGGCGGTGTCGGGCGAGGCGGCGCGCTCGTCGGGCATGAGCGCCTGCGCAAGCTGCAGCAGCCGGTCGGGCACCTGGGGGAGGTGCAGGCGCCGGGAGACATGCGTCGCGGTTGTGGCGAGCAAGCGACGGCATGTTGGTAGTGACGGGCTGGGTCGTCTGCATCAGCCTATTGAGCGACAGGCGGCGCCAATTTGGGACAGCGGATGCAGGTAGCGTGTGGGTTGGTTAGGGGGCTTGGCTTGGCACGGGTGAGCACGGACGCAGGCAATGGACAGGGGCTGTCGCTGGTGCGCCCGCCAATGGCCGCTGCCGCTTGCGCCACGAAAGCCCGTGCTGCGGACCTTGTCGGAGGGGTCCAGTGGCGCCTTGCTGCGCCGCGCCGCCATGGCGCCTGGCCCGTACGCGGCCAGCACCGCAACAGCAGCCGCCACGCCCAACGGCAGGCGGCGGCAGGCGGCAGCGTCGCGGCTTTGTCGGGCCAGCGTGCGCGCCGACTGCACGGCGCCGAGGATGACCTGGTGCACGAGGAGAGATGTGGCGACGGGAGGCAGGCTCGTCCAGGGCTCCAGCGGCATGGCTCCTGCTGGGATTCACCCCAACCCGTCATGTCCGTTTGTCTTCTCATATGACGTGCCGCTGCTGAAGTCCCCGCAACAAACCGTGTCCCGAGCCCGAGGGCCCTCGTGCCCGCGCACCTCGAGGATCTGCAGCTGCTGCAGCACCTGCGACGCCGCCAGCAGCCGCCCCAGCAGCACCAGCTGCGCCGTCAGCAGCGCCACATCCAGCCCCACCGGCTGCGGGAAAGACGCATGCGCTAGGCCGCCAGCCGACGGCGCCGCCGTGCTGGCGCCGCCGCCACCGGCGGCGACGTCGCCGGGGCCGACGGCGACGGCCGCGGCCGCGGCGCTGCCGGCGACGGCGGGACTGGCCGGGCCGGCGGCGTCGGCGGCGTCAGCGTCGGCGGCAGTGCCGTCGGCAGCGGAGGTCGCTGCGCTGGGTCCGGCGGTGCTGGCGGCGTCGACGCCGGTCAGCAGCGCGGCCTGGTCCTCTGGGGACATCCAGGGCGCCAGGTGCGGGGCGCCGCGGCCGCCTGCGGCCACCGACAACCGCAGCAGTGCGACAGGAACGGGTCAGGACCCGCGGACTTGCGGCTCAGCTGCGGCAGTACTCCACCCCACTGCGCCACACGCCTGCTTTTGCCAAAACCGCTGCCACTACCCTGCCCCTGGCCCCAACCCACCAGTGTAGCTGCGCAGCATGTCCTCGTGCTGGTCGCAGCCCGGCAGCCAAGGCCCCAGCGGCGCGTCGTCGGCGCTTAGCAGCCCCCGCAGGCCCACCACCGTAAGGGCATCGGCGGAGGCTGCGGATTCGGGCACACGCAGCCAGGGGAGGATCAGCCCGGGGCGGCGACCGCAGCGGACAATAATACATCACCGCCATCAGCGCACAGCGCACGGGCAACGCAACGCGGCGAGTCAGCGGAGGCTATGCACCGGTCCCCGGCGCTGCCGGCCGCAGCGAGCGAGCGCCGCGTACCTGGCGGCAGGCCGGTGCGGAAGGGCCGCAGGCAGGCCTTGATCAGCATGGCGGTGTGGGTCGGTGAGGGCGCGATGCGGGCCTCAGGAGCGCGCAGGTGCAGCTCCAGCAGCGCCAGCAGGAAGGTGGCGGACGCGCCTGTAGATGAGGGCCGGGCAAGGGGAAGTAGCATGTGTGGGTCGGGCTCGTTCATAGTGCGCAGCGGGCCACGCACGCGCCTTCGGGCACGGCAATCGCTTAGGTTGCAGGGTGATGGAGCACAGAACTGCAAGCCAGCGGCAGGGCAGGTGGGGATCCAAGGAGCCCGCTATGCAGCCAGTACCGAGCCATCCAAGAGCCGCGGGCCCATGTGCCGCCTCCGCAGCACCCAGCTGCCTCAGCGCTGGCCCACGCTCCGCAGCCGCCGGGGGCCTCGGCACGCCTCACCCGCCAGCACGCCCGCCGGGCCGCCGCGCGCGCGGACGGGGTCCTGCAGGTAGGCCTGCGCCTCCATCAGCTCCAGCAGCGGCGCCACCAGCGGCGCCAGCTGCGCGATGACGTCAGCCGCGTCCGGCTCGCCGCCGGCGCCCGCCAGGCCCGCGCCCGCCGAGCCGCCGCGACTCTTGGCGAGGCCGTTGCCCGAGTCGGACCGGACCGAAAAGGACGCGGCCGAACCGGGCGCCGAGGAGCTCGCCAGCAGCGGGATGGCGGTGCCGGGCCGGTAGCTGCTGGACGAGGCCAGGCCGGTGGCCGAGCCGGAGGCCGAGGCGCTGGCGCCCGCGGCTGCGCGGCTGGCTGCGGCCGCGGCCGCGGTCATGTAGGCGCCCAGGGCCTGCAGTGCCACGGAGCGCCACCACAGCTGCACTGCCAGGTCCAGCTCTCCGCCGGGGCGCAGGTAGCTGTGCGAAGGGGCGCAAGGGGCATCGAGGGGGGTGCAGCGCGTCGCGATCGGGACGCAGGAGGGACTCCACGCGCGTTGCGGCCGAAAGAACTAGGGACTGTTGGTCCACCGGCCGCTGCTCGACAACGCGCACCTCTTTTCGTCAAGCTCCTTGCGGGCGGTCTCGCCCAGCGCCGGCGCCCATAGGGCCGCCATGTCTTCGGGAGCCCGCCCCGCCTGCGCTACGCCCAGGGAGCATAGCGAGCCCAGCAGCATGTAGCCCACCTCACGACAGATGGCCCTGGACAGGGACGAGAGAGGGGAGGGGCAGGAAGAAACTGACGGCGGCTAGGCAGCGCAAGCAAACAAGCAGAGGGAGGCCGCACGTCTCAGCGTGCGCTGGCAGCACGGGCTCCCACGCCGGTCCACAGGGGTGATTGGCTTGGCGGCTACATCACATGCAGGGGCCCCCTAGCCAGGCACCAGAGCGTTGGCGTAGGCGGACCTCACCTGTTTGCCGCGGACTCGGGCCCCGGGCTCGTGACCAGGTCCTCCGCCAGCGCCAGCGCCCGCCGCTGCAGCCGCGACGGGCATCCCAGCGGCGCGCGCGCCGCCGTCAGCAGCAGCCGCGCCGCTGCCAGCGCCGCGCCGTGGCACGTGTCCATGAGCGTGCGCTGCGACGGGCCCGGCCGCCCCACCGCCCCCGGGCCCGCTGCCACGGCCGGGCCACGGCTGGGCGTGGCGGGCCGCTGCGGCGACAGCGGCACGGCCGCGACGGCGGCGGCCACCACCGCCGCCGGCGCTCCCGCCGCGACCGTCATGGACGGCGAGCGCGAGGTTGTCACGAGACCGCTGGCAATGTCCGATGGGTCCACGGAGGAGGCCGCGGCGGACGCAGCGGGCGACAGCGGCGCCGACATCTGCGCAGCGCACGACGCCACCGTGTCCAGGCAGCTCGACAGCATGCGGCCGGCGGCGGCTGGGTGCGCGCCCGCCAGCGCCGCCAGCGCGGTCGCGGCCTGCTGGCGCGTCGCGGCGCTGCCCGAGGTGAGGTACGGCTGCAGCAGGTGCTCCAGCGTGGCGGCGGTGTCGTCGGGCACCTCGCCCACCGCCTCCAGCAGCGCCGCCAGCGCTGCAGAGGGCAAACACGGAGGTGACATGCGCCGTGGGAGGGGCAGCAGAACAGTGCCAACGTCCCGTCCATAGGCGCAGCCGCAACGGAAAACGCGGCCGGGTGCACTGCGCGCAGGGTACTGATCCCAATCCACGCCGTCAGTCCTTGCGGCTGCTCTACACCCACCCTCCAGCACCACCACCGCCGCTGGCGTGGCCAGGCGCTTGTCTAGCGTGTTGGCTAGCCGCTCCAGCAGCTTGCGCTGGCCCGCCTCCGCCAGACCGCCCAGCACGCCGCGGCGCAGCACGTACAGCGCGCAGGCCTGCAGCGGCGGCAGCTCGCCGCCTGTGGGCGCCGCGGGTTGAGCAGAGACGGGTCCAGAGAGGTGAAGTGTGCCGCGCACTTCATTGCAGGGCACAAAGCTGGTGTCGGCACTGTGCTGCCAACAGAGACGTCCACGTGACAGGCTCAACGCTCACCCGCAAGGCCTGCGCCCAGCTCCGCCGCGCCCTCGGGAGTGACCGTGGCGCGAGCCTCAGCCGCCACGCGCCCGGCCTCGCTGACGGCGCTGATGAGCTTCACGCAGTCAGGCAGGGCGGCAGCACGGCACGTCGTGTGGGCGGCACCAGCCCAGCGCATTTGTGGCAATCACCCCTGCAGCTGCAGTCCCCACCGCGGCCCCCGATGCGCTCGTGCAACCGCAACGCGTCAGGGCTGCCACCTGGGCAGCTCACGCTTAGAACCACCTGAACCTGCCAATCGGCACCTACCAGGGCCGCCACCTCCATGACGTCCGCCGTCTCGTCGTGTCCCGGCCGGTGGCGCGGCAGCGAGACCAAGTACCCCATCCACGCGCCGCCCATTCCCAGACACAGCTGCGGGCGGCGGCAGCACCAAGCACACGCCGTCGAGCCGTCAGCCTCAGCCCTCATTTGCATTTCCACCTGCACTCGGCGCCCTGCTCTGTGCGCCCTGCCTTGCTAGCCCCGGCCCCTCACCTCGCGCCGAGAGTGCACCGCGCCGTCCACCAGGGGCGACACCAGGCACGCCCGCACCAGGCCGCCCATGACGCGCTCGCCCGAGGCCTTCTTGGCGGGCCGCTTCTCGCCGGCGAGGGCCTCCGTGGCGGCCGGCCCCCGGGACGCCGCCGCCAGCTCGCCCAGCGCGCGGAACGCGGCGTCGCGCACATCCTAGCGGCGGAACGGCGCGGCAGGCTGTCGCCAACATGTGTGCAGAACAGTGCCCGTTTTCAATACGCCCTTGGAGCTGGCCCTGGCAGCCAGCGCCACCTTACAAACGCTAAAGCCCCCCTGCCTGCTGCCTCCCGACGGCTGCCGGTAGCTGCACCCCGGTGCCAGCGTGACGCCCGGCCGTCCCAAGGCCCGAGCGCCGCAAAACCCTGGTTGCCGGCTGAGGGCAGGCCGCGGTGGAGCCCACCTGCACCGGGTCCTCCGTCAGCGCCAGGCACAGCCGCAGCGCCTCCTCGGCCCCGTACGCGCCCTCCCGCCACAGCGCCGTGCCGTTGGCGCCGCAGATGGCGGCCAGCAGCGCCAGGCAGCCGGCGCGGACCTCCTCGCAAGTGCGGTCCTGGAAGCGCACAGCGCAGGCATGAGTCGGCGCCAGTGCCGCGCCTCTGGTTGGAAACCAGCGGGGCCTTGCTTTGCCGCGCGAGCCCAGCGCATCAAGCCCGCCGGTGCCTCAGGCGTCCCTTGCCGGCCCCACCCGAGCGTTGCGTTGCACGATGGCCCACGCCTCGGCCTGCACCGCCGGTAGCGAGCGCTCCAGCGGGTTGAGCCCGCGCACCACCGCCGCCGCCAGCCGCAGTGCGGCCAGCCGCACGGCGGACTGGTTGCCGCTCTTGCTAACGGTGCGGGAGGCAATGGTGACTGACTCCAGCGCGGCATTGGCCAGCATCCTGCCGCGGTACGGGCGTGGGAGTCATGTGGGTCGGGCGACGCAGGGTGTACATTGCGGGGGGTGGCGAGGCTGTGCCCCCGGGCAGCTTGGGTGGTGCCGCCGCACAAGTGCAACAGCTTGGCCCGCACCTGCCGTGGCTGGCGTTCAGGTGCGCCAAGAAGTCCAGCAAGCCCACCCGGATGGGCTGTACGGTAAATGTGGGTCGGGGAAAGAGGCATCATGTTAAGGCGTAGAAGGGGCCGTCGACGGGCCGCTGGGAGACCCGTGCTGCGGCGCGAGGTGCACATCGACAGCACACCTCAGCGGTGCTCCTGCTCATGCCCTCCTTGCTGGCCAGGTACGTCAGGAGGTTATTGACGCGGGTGTAGATGAACACCGAGTCGCCGTGACGGTACAGAGCCTCGAAGCAGCTGTAGATGAGGCGCCGGACCTGGTGGGTGGCAGCAGGGCCGCAGGTAGGCGGGCATACCAAAGCCACCCCGTCCCCCTGGGCCCGCCCAGCCCCACCCCAGGCGCGCGATGCGCAGCCGGGCATCATAGCGTCCGCCGGGATCCCCGACGCCCTGCCCCTGCAAAGTCACGCTGCTGAGCAGGCCCGCGTTGGCGCCATGGCCGGGTCGCCGATCTTTGACGAGGGACGGAAGCGCGCCCCGTTATTGGTTTAGCAGAGCACGTGAACTCTCGTCTCACCGCGGCACCGATACCGTGCGCCAGCACGTCGTAGAGCAGCGCCTCGCATTGCCGCTGATGTTGCTTCAGCACGGCTTTGTCGGTGCGCGGTATCGTTGCAACCAGCTTTTGCAGCAGTTCCAGCAGCTGCACGCCATCAGGCTTGCCGCGCTTGCTGTTGCCGACTAGCAATTCAAGCTCGGCGTTAAAAATGGGGAAAGGCAGGCAGTCTTCCTCATCCAAGAAGGTGCCTGCTGCTGGTCCAGGCAGCTCGCCTTCGCTCGGCGACATGCTGCACTGCGCGGACCAAAATGGCAGTAGTTGCCCAAGTTCGGATGTCTATGTTTTAGCCAAGTGGCAGCGCCATCGTATACTGCATGGATGTTAAGGGTGGGGGTTGTTCATATCCGCGGAAAGCGGAGGTGAAGTGATGTGTGCTGTGCTGGGCCCGGAATAGGGGGAAACGTGGGGCTGTCGGAACCTTGGCACGGTTTGTAATTCTGCGCACAAAGAAGCCCAGAGAACCGCACACCACTAATTGTGAATACACCATTGTTTGTATGCGCTCGCGACAGCAGCTGCCTCGGTTAGAACACAGCCACAAGACTCGCTTGCAGGCGGCGGATAATACCGACCGGTTGTGGCATTCCCTAGATCTACCCGCCCACGGCTGAATTGACAGTCGGCTTGTGTCGTTGCGGCGGTTGTCGGCCAAATCCGGGTTAGCTTGTGGCAGCTTGTGGCTCACATGGCGACTCCTGTGTTCCGACCTTGCGCGGCCCTCCGCGGCGCGGCGGCTCCATTCCAGCGAGGAGCACAGGGTTCTACAGCTCTTGGACAGGCCGGTCCTGGGCCGAACTCAAACGCCGCGCCGTCGGTTCCGCTCGCACCCCAAACACGGTCGACGACGCAACACCTTCCAACGCTCGACCGTCGTGATATGCTCCTGCTATCAAGCTCCTTGGTCATAAGCCATCTCGCACAACTCGCTGGGCCAAGCGTTCCAGCCGCCCGGGCGGCTCGTGGCATGGAGCGATACGTTCGTCGCAAAACGCTCGACCCGTGAGTGGCGATGTTTTGTACTCCACCTCGCTAGAGCAATTGAGGGTGGCTCTGGGCTGGCGGTGAGCAGTCGCGGTCTCCGCCACAATCGCAACACCCGTGAGTGGCGTGCGTTCCCGGTAACGCTTTCCGCCTTCCCTGACCACCCAACCTCCGTGCTCCCTGTGCCCCGCACACAGGCTCGAGACGTACGTCCCGTTGGTGCTGGAAGCGCGTGCGCTTCTCCCGCTGGCCCGCGAGCTGGCGGCCAAGGACGTTGGCGCCGGGCGCGAGCTGCTCCGCCAGGGGCCCTACAGGTGAGCCGCCGTACGCGCAAGCCGCTTGCACGCCCCCGCCCGCCGTCCCCTGACCCACTTGTCAAACAGCACTGATTCCGCCGGCTGCATCTAGCCCTGTGCAGCGCCTGCACCAGTGCCGCCACGCCCGACCCACATGGCTGGCAGGCCCCTGACCCTGGACCCCTGGCCCTCGGGTTCCCTCTCCTGGCGGCACGCAGCGGGCTGCGGGACAACATCCGCGCCATCGGCGAGTACGCTGTCCGCGACGGCCGCACCACCGAGGTGCGTTGCGCCGCAGAACTGCCTGGCCGGGCCGCGTGCAGTGCATCCCCGCTCCCTTGCCCCATGCCCTGCGCCCCAAACGCCGCGCCGGCCCGCCCATCCGCCTCCGCACATCGCCTTATTTGGGGGCTGCCTCCATGCCGCACCTCTTCCACCCCCCCTCCGGCTGCCGACATTGCAACGCGTCCCTGACTCCCTCGCTACATTCTCCACCCTCCCGCTCCCTCGTTACCCCCAGGTGGCCCCGCTGGTGAGCGGCTTCTTCAAGGCGCTGGAGAGCTACGACGGCCTGCTGCTGACGGCGCTGCGGGAAAAGCAGGTGCCCGCCGCCGAGGAGCTGGACAAGGCCGTGACCGACATTGACGCCGCCTTCGGCCGCCTGCTGGACACGGTGCCCGAAGACATACTGGAGCGCGCTCGCAAGGTGCTCGAGGTGGCGACCGCCAAGGCGCCGGCGCCCATGCCGGCGGCCGCCGAGGCGGCGGCGGCGGAGCCGGCGGCGGTGGGTGCGGTGGACGAGGACGCGGCGGACTTGCTGATGCTGCTCAAGCGCTGAGCTGCGCGCGTAGCGCTGGGCTGTTGGGGTTGGCGGCTGGCGGCGGGGCCCGGCCGCGGCAGGGCGGGACGCAGCCGGCGGAAGCGCAGCTCCTGGGTGATTGCCTAGAGTGTTTTGCATCGATGCTGGGGCGCTGAGGCGGCAGCCTGGAGGCTGTGCTGTCGAACAGAGCTCCTGGGTTCCGGCGTGGGGGAATGTGCTCCCTCGGAAAGTTGTTGCCCGTTGACTGCTGCTGGACCGGCGACATGTACCTTGCGCTTGGCAGAAGTCGCGGCATGCTGCGTCATTTTTGCTGTGGCCGTGGCTGCGGTTGGCGGCGGTGGCGTCGTCGGGCCTGCGGCTCGGTCGCCGCGTGGGCTGGCGTTGTGAAGTGGACCGGCGCCCGGCGGCGGCGGGCGGCGTTCGTTGGTTGCCTGTGAGCGGGCTTGGGGTACACCGCCGGCGTTGCTTTGGAGGCTTGGGCGAGGTGGGCCGCGAGCTTGCTCGGAAGGGCGTGTGGGGTCGATGAGGGTTGGCCGTGTGGCGGCCGGAGTATCTTGACGCGCGGCGGCGCTGGCTTGTGGACGATGGTGGGGCTCGATGAAGGTTGGCCGTCTGGTACGGCAGGACTAAGGCTGAGCCCGGCGGCGCTGGCATCTCACCCATTGAGATGCGGCCCTGTTTTGGCGGGCCGCTGTTATGTTGAGCAGGTATGCCGTATAACCGTATTGTTTATGGGTGGGGTCACATAACATAACACATTGCGGGAGAGCGACGTGAGGCCAAGAGCGCGCGGCGCGTGAAGGGATAGGGGCAGATAGCAGGCGTCCGGGGGCAGACAGGCACGGGTGGGATGCTCTGGATCGCCAATTTTGTTGTTCCCACATTTTCTTGGTCATGTGGGCCTTGTCTCTGCATCAGAGTGACGTGGGCAAGCTGCAGGTGCATGCATCAGCCGCCAACATGTAACGCTGCCCGTGGAGCAAGCGCCGCCGGTCCACTGCGGTCCACCACACCCTCACACCCCCATCACACTGATCTGAACTCTGGAACACACCACTCGTCGGCTGAAGCTATTCTACGGCCCAAAGGGCCTCAACGCCTTGTGAGTGGCGCCTAGCGGGCGAGTGGGGCTGCTGCGCCGCCGCGTGTAGGTGCTGGTGCCGGCGACCACCGCCGCCGGCGCCGGGCCGTGGGCCTTGCGGCAAACTCCAACGGCACGCCGCGCCTGCGGCCGCTGCTGCCAGCCGTAGTCACATTGCCCACGGCTGCTAATGAAGAGCGCCTGTGCAACCACCAGCCAGGAGGCCTTGGCCGCGAGCCAGTCCGCGCCCTCGCAGCGCCCGGGCCGACTGCAAGCATACGGGCGCCGGACCCCGTCCACTCCACCTACGCTGGTGGTGCCGCGGTACAGTATTGCAGCGCCGTTTTCATGTGCTTGGTGTTGAGCGCGCGGGCGCATCGAGGGCAGCAGGCGTTTTGGCGCGCAACCGCGCCGCCAAACCGCGCACGCGGCCTTGGCGCGGCCGCCGAGGCCCCCACTGCGTAGATCATTGGAAGGCGAATGCCCCTGCGGCGCCAACGCAGCAAGCGGAGGCGTAACGCCGCGCGAGTTAGCGGGGCCCTTCATCACTTCTTCATCAGCGCGCCGCGCTCAAAGCTGGGGCCGAGCCGCTCCGCAGCCCATTGCCGCGTTCCGCGCTTGCAGCCACAGACAGGCAGCCCTTGCCCCTGTAGCGCAGCCCCGCACGTGCGCAGCCTCCACGCAGAAAGAGGCCTTGCAGCCGCCGACGAGCCGCACAGGCCGCCGCTTGCCGTCCAGTGTCCGCTCCGCAGCGCAGCAGCAGCCACGAGCAGCCCCAGCACGACATCTACGTTTTGCGCCGGACAGCAGAGGTGCGCTCGCTGGTCTGGGCGCTTGACCGCCCCCTCGCCGCTCGCCTCGCGTTGACTGCTTCCCGCCGTCGCGCCGCGCCTGCGCTGCCCCTGCCATTGCAACACATTGTCGCATAGCTCACTGCTTCCGCCGCCGCCCGGCCCGTGTCTGCAGGTTCTCGCGCCCCGACCAGTAGCCGCCTCCGGCCCTTCGCCGCCAAGCGCGCCCCGCCGACGAGCCAACCGCGCAACGGCAGCCCTACGCGCCAGCAAGCAACCCCAGGCAATCGCGGCGTTGTGCCTGCGCGCGTTTTGTAGACGTCTGTTCCCCCGAATCTACTCCTCGTTGTGCCTTGCGTGAAGCCATGTTTCGCTCGCGTCCCAACACCGCTGCGCCGCGCGACCGCATTGCTGCGCATAGCCCCGTGCGAGCCGCCAGCGCGCGCGCCGGGGCCGCGCTCGCGGCCGGGTCCGAGGCCGCGCTTGCGCGTCGCGCGCCGCGGCCCGTCGCCCGCTCCCCCGCGCGCCTCTCACTGCTGCTGCTTCTCGCGTGGCGTGCGCTGTCGCTGCGCGGTGCCAGAGCAGACGACGGATGGCGCTACGGCCGAGCGACGCACTATGGCGGCATGGGAGGTGCGTGCTGCGAGGCGGGGAAGGCGGTACGGGGAGGCGGCCGGCGTGCTGCGGCCGTCACGGGTCGGGCGTACGGCTGCTCTGCGGCGTTCCGCCCCCCACGCTCGCTAGATTGTGCGTCGGCCGCTGTCACCCCGCGCGCCTCGCCGCGCCGGACGCCGGCCTGCTGCTGCTGGTTGACGCCGCCTCCGGCCCGCTGTGCCCGTGACCCCGCCGCCGTACTCAGATGGATCTGTTGACTACGGGTCGTGCATGTACGGCCAACTGCCCAACAGCCTCGTCAGCACCGGCCTGGACGTCGTGGTGAATCGGGCAGCGGGCGATGCGCCGCGCGCATCTGCTGTGCGTCTGCAACGCTGCATACGAGCGGCGAAGCGTAACCGCACCCGCACCCGCACCGGCACCGCACCTAGCCCCATGCCGCACGCCCCGACCCCTGTGCCGGACGGCATCGGGCCGCCTGCCGTACGCCTTGCCGGCTTGATGTGGTGTCTTGACCGTTCGCTGTGCGCTGCCCCCCGCCAGGCCCTGAGCGACCAGGATGACGACTTCGCGGGCTCCTGCGGGCGCTGCTACGAGGTGCAGTGCAATCCCGCGGCCTTTTCCGACGGCTACGGCAACTACATCGACCGCAACTACGGGTGCTATGACAGCAGCAAGTCCATCATCGTGACCGTCACGGACTCCTGGTGAGTGTCGGGGCGCGCTCGCTGCCGGGGGTGGGGGTCAGCGGGTCTACCGGGGGCTTCGGCCGATGTAAAGGGCGCGCGCGCCAGCCGCCAGCACCAAGCACGCCCCTGTCTTGTGGCGCTGGTGGCGTTGCCGTGGAACCGCAGCGCTGGCCCTGTGCGTGCCGACACAACGTGTGCGGAGCTGACACCCCCCCCTGCGCCCCCACCCGCCGCCACGTGCCGCCAGGGGCTTTCGCGACGGCTCCCCGGCACCGCATACCCGACGCAACGCTCTTCGCCTCCCGTCCCGTTGACAACCACCCCTTCCTCTCACCCCCTCGCCCTCTTGCCCTCTTGCCCTCCTGCCCGCGCAGCCCGTGCGACTACCCCGCCAACGCCTACTCCAACCGGCGCTGGTGCTGCGGCGACATGTACCACATGGACCTGGGCCACAACGCATTCATCAAGGTGCGGAAGGGCGCAGCGGAGCCATGGGGCTGAGGCCGAGTACCGTGGGGCAATGCAACCCCGAGGACGCAGAGTTTGAGGCTCGGGCCTGTGCCTAGTGTGTCAGGTGGCGTGTGGAGGCGGCCATGCCAGGCGTCATGCCGGTCCGTATGTCCCCGCGCATGACACCCGCTCTTGGGCCGGGGGCTCAGCCAACCAGTGGCTTGCTGTGGCCTGGGCCCTTTCATCTGATCCCTTGACTTATTCTGCATTAGATTTCGTCCGTTCTGACCGATGGCCCCTGACGCCAGTGCCCTACTGCGCACGCTCCTGTCCTCCCTCCCCTTCGCCCCGTTTCCCAGCTCGCCGACATGGGCCTGGGCGTGGTGGGCATCAAGTACCGCAAGGTGGACTGCCCGGGCGGCTTCCAGCCCAGCCCCCGAGCCGCCACCAACGACTTCCCGGCCGGCACGCGCAAGGCGGCGTCATGAGGGCCACGGCCTCCGGGGTGCTCTGACCGGGTTAGTTCTAAGTGAGACCGATCACAACAGCGGCGCGCCCGGGGGGCGCTCGAGCCGGGTTTTGGTTGACGGGTGAGACACATGGATGACTGTAGCGGTGCACGTGGGGATTGTGTTTTGGTTGGCGAGGAGCGAGGAAGAAGCACAGCACGCGGCGTGCAAGCGGCCGGCGTGCAAGCGGCCAGTGGGCGTGCGGTTTGCGCAGCCGGCGGCGGCTGCCAGGGGCGGAGGGTCTCTTGGACGGGTGGCTTTTGAGCGACACATCGTGCTTTGGTGAAGTGGGAAGGGAGGGGCGCGAGTGCCCGAGCGTGCTTGTGGGGGATGGATGGAGGGCGGGCCATGCGCCCGCGCGTGCGTCGCCGACCGGGGGCGGCCGGGGCCGCCCCGTTGAGGTCGGGTGTATGCTAGGGGCTGGGGCTGGGTACGTGGCTCCGGAAGCGCGCCGGCCCGGAATGGCCGTGGAGAGAGTGCTCTAGGGGCGTTGCCAGGCGTATCTCGCCGCCCCGTTCGTGGATCACAGCTGACGCCTGCGCGCTTCTTGCGGGTATGGGGCGGGGGTCCGGCCGGGCCTTTGCTTGCCTTGGCCCGGCCGGCCCCGCCCGCTGGGCCGTGCGTGCAAGTGAAGCGCTTCCGCCTGAGGCGGTGGCTGGAGGAACGCGGCGTGAACGCGGGCTGCCGCAGGGGATGCTCGATGTACCCTGCTTGGGCGTCCGACTGATGATGTGCGGGGGGGGGGCATGTGTGCCGGGGATGTGCGGCAGCAGAGCGTGTATGCGTATGAGCGTCTCATGCCTCATTCGGAGCTGGATTGGTGCGCAATGAATGGATGTGGTGGTTGTGTGGCGGCAATCAACGGCCAATGCTGGTGGTGTCGGCCGCAGCGCCCAGCTCGCGCCCATATGTGTGGGGCGGCGAGGGTGTCGGCACTGCCGCCGTGCGGGATGCGGCGCGGGCGTGGGCTACGTGGGCTGGCAGCCGACGACTCCGTCGGCTGCCCGTTGCGCTGCACGAACCTGGTATCCGAGAACACCCGACCGTTGTTGATCATTGGCCGCAGAGCGTATTGCAATGGCAATCGATGGCTACAGCTGGGGCTGGCTGGCATGGACGTGGATCTCCGCCGTGCATGTGGGGTGTGGGCTTCTTGTGCGAGCGGCCGGTTCCCGCGGCTGCTGCTTTGCGTCGCACGTGGAAAGTCACGGCGCCGTCCATCTGTTGTCGTTATCGCGTTGGCAGCAGTGCGTACATGTGTTGGCTGTTGCCGTGTGTGTGTGTGTCCCTGTACGTCCGGCCCGATCCGGTCCTGCTGTAAGCTCATCGCATACATGCAGAGCCTCCCGGGTGGCCGCCTGGCTACCCTTGGCCGTGCGCCGCTCCGCGGTCCCGTCTGCGTTATCCAGCGCTTGTCAGTAACGTAGGGCGTGCCACGAGAGCCACTGCACTCTGCTAGAGCTTTGGTCGTAACGTACAGGCTTGGTGGCGGCGTCCCAGCCAGCTATTCCAAGCAATCCGGGCTGGTCGCAAGCATCATTCTGCTCCATTAGGGGAGAGCCCCTGTGCTCCACGCGGGCGCTGGAGCGAGCCCGGCCCTGGAACGAGCCCGGCCCTGGAGCGAGCCCAACTTGGTCGATCACAACAGGAACCTCTCTTGGGCAGGAACCTGACGCGTCCTGACGAAGGACGGGCGTTGGGACCTCGCCCCCACCTTCTGTAGTCCTGTATTGATTGGAACATCCAATCGAATCACCTGTTTGGGCCACCTGCGCCGCCAGACCGTCCGGCCAAGGCGCTGTGCCAGAGGTCACGATGGTGGCCAAGGACGGAGAGGGGGCCTGCCGAGCAGCAGGGCCGAGCACGTGTATGTCAGAGCCAAGGGAGAGTCTCCCCTGGTAACTGAAGGGCAAGTGCACATGGTGCGCCCAACAAAACTGGAACATACAGATTTTGCGACTGCCAGGTGGCCAACACGACGGAATTGCAGGAGCTGTTTGAGGATGACGATGGCGAGGCCCACGAGATGCCCTGGGAGGCCTTCCGCGAGGTGCTTGTTCAGAACAACTCCCCCTCGGACATGTGAGTGCAACTGCTTGCACACGCACGAGCATACATGTCATGCAAGGCAAGTAAGCGCTGTCAGTGCTGGCTGGCGCACTGTGCGGGTGGGTTAAATAACAAGCAAATGGACAGTGGAACCCACTGTCTGCGCCAGTATGGGGGCACTCCGTCCACCTTGTATTGATTGGCTCGCTTGCATCCCAACCCACGATCAATCCCAATCCTGCTCTATCTTGTTGCCAAATCCCGTGTTTCCCACCACCCGGGCTGCCTAGCGTACATGAATGCCGTGCCTGCTACTTGCACCTACCATTACTGTAGGGTGCGCCCGCTGTTCGACTGCTTTGACCTGGACGGCAATGGTGTCCTCGACAAGAAGGAGATCGTGGGCATGCTGGCCTGCGACAAGGGCGGGCCCCTAAGCTGCGACATCTGCGGCGTGCTCATCTTTGACAACACGCTGCTGGGCTGCATGCCCTGCTGGCAGGCCCACCTTGACGGTGACTGCGAAGACCCCATGCTCGCAGTGGCGTGCTGCATGCCCTGCACGGAACGCCGCTTCGGACCCAAGTGCTGCGTCGACCACAACCGCTGCGGGCGGCGGCTGCAAGAGGTGGCCAACGAGTGGTGGCAGAAGCTGCCCGAGTGGGACTGCATGTGAGTGGGGTGGATGCGCGAACGAACGCCTACCACCTGCTGCCCTAGCTAGCTGCCCTGCAATATATAGAAGTGCGCGTGACAGGGCACATGCGTAGATAGATAGATGCCGCCGCAACTGCGGATGGCCTCACCTTTACACGCCCCCACCGATGCGCGTTCTGCTGCTGCCCTTCTAGCCCTTCCAAGGCTGCTGGCCTGCCCACGTAAATATGCCGTGCCCAGCGCCAGCAGTCACGCAGGTATATGCGACACTTCTGCCCCGCCCGCCCTCCACCGGCCCATCCACCGAACATGCAGGCAGGAGCACACCGCGCAGCAGCGGCAGCAGCAGCAGGCCAAGCAGGAGGTGGTGTGGGCGGCGCAGGTGGGGCGTAAGAAGGCGCGCAAGGGGGCGCTGCACAAGGCCGCCAAGGTGCTGTACACCATCATCAAACACCCCGCCACCGAGGTTGCGCTGAGCCTGCTCGGCGACCCAGGCATCATCACCTACGTGGCCGAGGCCCTGGGAGTAGTTTAGGATGGAGGCATGAGGCGTGAGGCAAGATGGGCAGTGCATGTGCGTGAGGGCTGCTTGCGTGCCTTAGCTAGTGCTTGGAGCGCACTGGTTATTATTAGCTCTCCTCGTTCTCTCTGTGCGTCCCTGACGTTTCTGTGAGTACAAAAGCGACCAAGGCGTGCCTGCGTGCCATTCCATAGCACCAGCAGACACAAATGTTGAACTGAGGGTATGGAGCTGGATTTCAAAAACAGAGGGAGGGATACACCAAGATAGGGGGAGTCGGTTTGGTGTATAGGTGCAAAGCTGGCTTACTTTTCATGCACCACGCACACATAAGGTGCCGTGCCGATATTGCGGTGTGAAGGTCGCACCGGCTGTCATAGGTAGGTCGCACCGTGTGTGTATGACTGTGTCCGCGGCTCATACTTCAGCGTGAGGACAGAGAGGAGTGTGAGTTGCGGTGCTGCATGCAGCCAGGTTGCTGTGCGTGGGCCATACACATACTCGCATGTGCACGGCTTGTGATGCCCCCTGGACGCGGCAGGCCAGACAAAAGTCATCGGGCACAATCTGTAGGTATGATGTCGGTAGTTTGCCACGCGGGGCCTTTCGTTGCTACCTCATGTACGCATGTGCCGGCCCCCATGTCTGTGTTATCACACGAAGTTTAGTTAGGGTGTTTCCTGAAATTGGCACATGCAGCAGCGGCTGGGTTGCTGGTCTGCTGGCCTGAGCTCCCCGGACTACCCGGACAGCGTACATACCCAAGCAGCTATTGCGGCATGATATGGCTAGCTTGCAGGTCGTGGGGGGGGCGGGTCGCAGCAGTAGGGCGACGTCAGCGACACCCCGGTGGACGGGTCCATCGATCGTGCCGCCGGTGCTCCTGACAACCAACAGCAAAGGTCCAAAGGAGGTCCCATCCCCAGCTGCATTGATTCCTGGCCCTCTGTCCGCGGCGTGCTACGTCCACCCACACTGTCTTGCCGACGTCACCATGCCGCTTCACCGTTGAGCGCCCTGACACCCCAGGGCGGGCGTCGCAAGCAAATCAAGGCTCCTGCACCAGCTGCTGCCCGTGCCTGCGCCAACGTGCACCCCCTGCCCCGCTGCCCCGCTCGCGCCCCTTCACCCCTGCCCACGCACCCCCACGCTCTCGTGCCGGGCCCCTGCGCTCGTATTGCTGTACGCGCGGCCTGCGCACCATTTTCGCTCTCTCACACTCTTGCCCTCCCACCCCTACCAGCCCGTGCAACTACCCCGCCAATGCCTACCCCAACCGGCGCTGGTGCTGCGGCGACATGTACCACATGGATCTGGGCCACAACACGTTCATCCAGGTGCGGTAGGGCGCAGCGGAGGGAGGGGGCGGAGGCAGATAGAGCATCGTGGAACAGTGCAACCAGGTGCAACCCTAGTGCGGGGAGGGTGAGAGCAACGTTTTCATGTAGGCGGGGCGTGGCAGCGATGCAAACACGCCGCCAGGGCAGGGCTCCCTGGTCATGGCCGCTCTATCCTGGCCGCAGCGGCGCTATCTGCAGCCTTCGTCATGCCGCCCGCCGCCTGCCGCCCGCCGCCCGCCGCCCGCTGCCCGCCGCCCGCCGTCCGCCGCCCCGCCGTCCGCCGTCCGCCGCCCGCCGCCCGCCGCCCGCCGCCCGCCCGCCCGCCGCCCGTCGCCCGCCGCATGTGGTGCTGCAGAGGCCCCGATGCCACTCCACATGCCCTGCTGGTGCTACCATGCGCTGATTGAACGAAGGGCAGATGAAGCGGTAAAAGAAATGAGCGAGCTCGCCCGGCGCAAGCACCCACACGTCCATCCGTGACAACACTGAAGTCGCTGCGGCCATGGTTGCTCATTAGGAGGTCATCTATGCCGATCAGGGTATGGCAGGGACCGCTCATAAAAAGAAACCGCCGAGCAGCAGAGGAACACCCCGGGCGGTTTCTCCTGACATACCCAGGTAGTAAGCGTGCCCGCCAATAACGCACATATGTGCATATGTATGTAGGTCACGGCGGGGTCGCGACGACCTGCGGCTTTATTTGATCGATGTAAGCCACGCCATTTCTTACGGTCTTCCTCAGGTTTGTGCCTGCAGCGAGCACAGACATACAGTCTGACCTTGTGATGTGCGCGCGGCTCTGTGGCGAAATGCCATATTCTTAGCAGGAAACTTCACATCGCATCGTATAGCCAGCATGTTACGTAGTTATACTTTGTTATGTTGCAGGTACGTCGTCCAGCCTGCATGTGCGACGAGCGCGCACCGGCGGCCTAAACCTGCCCGAAACCCTCAGTTTCGAGCCGTTCACACATTTCACATGAGTCCGCACGATTGTCAAAATACCGATTCAGCCAAACGAGAGAGCTGAGCGACAGCAATTATGACAAGTGACGACAAACCTCAACGGGACGCTTGCAAACACAGCTCTACCACACAGCAGACTTCTCACTGACGCACGGGCCCTCATTCCCGTTTGACCGCACCAGCACCTTATAGCAAGATACTTATACAAGCAGGTGCAGCTTCAAAGCAATGCCACGAGCAAGTAGTTGTGGTCAAGACGGAGAGCAACTTCGGTCGCCAGCCCACAGCGTTGGAGAAGCTAATACGCGACAGCAGCCTCTATCGGTTGTGTAATGTTCTCTGGGGTCGGCCAGCCGTAGACGGCGGAGCGCCCCAAACCGAGCTGCGCCTGCCCGCCATGGCGCGGGACCCCGCCGGCCCCACCCGCAGCTGTATCAGCGCCCCGTCGCTTCTGCTGCGGCTGGCTGCCTGCCTCCTCCTGATCACGACATGCGGTCTACACGTGACAGCGCAATCGTGCTCCGGCGCAACGTGGACGGGCGGCGGCTCGCCGTTGTACGACTGCTCGACGGAATCGACCGTGGCCTACGCCATCAGCAGCACCACGACGCCCCCCAACGCTAAGGCAGGCAGCCACTGAAGCGCCGCTGCCACGTCACATTCCGCCACAGCTTCATTCGGGGCCTCTGGTCTTGCGGGGCAGCTGGGCATCGACAGCAGCGCTGGCTGCTGGCGCGGCTGCTGCTTGGGGTACTGGGGGCTGGCCGCCAGCCCGATGCCACGAAATCAAATGAGCAACACATACGCCTTCCATCCCCTTGTCGCCCCACCGCGCCGCAGGACACCAGTTCCGGGAACCTGCACGGGTCGCCCTACTGGACGCCCGGCGTCTCCAGCTGCCTCGCCGGGCCGCCCACAACCGCAGTGGAGCAGGTGCGGACCCCACCATGGGCACCTACGTACCCCGGGCCGGCCGCAGCCGTACGTGCACACCTCCATGCTCCGTCACGCAACCGCCCAGGGCCATGCCTCATGTGTTGGGGAGGACGAGGCCTGTGGCAGAATAGTCACAGCTAGCGCAGCGTACGCATGTTGCTACCTGCGAGTGCGGGGGCCCCTGAGTGCTAGCTTCAGCACCGCCACATACAAGTAGCTAGCTATGGTTTTGTTCCCGCAAGGCCTGTCCTGTCCCCGATGCCCTGCTTGGGCTGCTCGATGCCGGGCAGGCTCCCAAGCCCGCGCCTGTAAAGGCTACCCGCCCGCCACCCTTCTGTATGACCTTGCTTGCCCATTTGTTGCCGCAATAGGCCACCACGTGGTATGTTGACGCAAACGAGCTCGACGCCAACATCACTGTAGTATTTGACCAACCGCTGTACGCAACACAGGTATGTCCGTACGGCACGCAGCGGTCCGGGCAAGGGCCGGGTGCCATTTGTGGGCTGGGGCCGGCCCTGTGCCCGGCCCGCACCGGTCCACCGAATTGCACCGAAGCGCCTAGGCCAGAAGGCAAAGGCCGATGGACGACATATGAACATACATGTGAGATTTAAAATAATGCTGCGTGGTGTTGGTATAAAGCGTCGCACTGGCAGCAACACGGGAGCAGCCAACACCTACCAGATCTGGCGTCTCGTCCGCCTGTCCATCCAGGCCTTGATGCCAGGGAAGCTTACTAAAAACCCCAACGCCCTGCTGCTGCCATTGTGGCTAACCTCACGCAACAATAATCAACTTTGACAATCGCTGATGACCAGGGTTCGCCCCCGACCGCTGCCTGCTATGCCTGCCTGCCGCAGCTTGGCATATACGTCGTCCACAAAGCGTCCAACCGGCCAGCCATTGCGGCCAACCCCGTGCTGCACACCGTGGGCGGCGGCTCCGTGACCATAACGTGCGTGCATATGTATGGGTGGTTTGACCGGTCGTCGATCTATCCTACAGCTGCACTCCATTTCCACATATGACGACACCTAGCTATGACTATTTCACATGCATGCTGCATCCGCTGACCTGCATAGCTTGCAAAGCTAGAAGCCACGTCCCAGTCTTGATGCAGCGCATAGCAGGAAGCTCGCTGCTGCTGCATGCCGGGACGGGTCCCGCCGTTGCTGTTACGGGTCTACTGAACAGCATATAATCTCAGTATGTATGTATCAATGTAGGGCTATTGCCGTCTACCGCCATGGGGCGCTCCGGTCACGCGGCCCTGGACGTGCGCGTGTGCGTGCCAGCCCGCGTGCGTGTCTTGATCGGTGGACGAAGCCGATACTGTCTGCCGACGGAGAGCTGGTGCGGGCTGGGTGAATTACCAGCTGCTGCGCCTTCGGCCTGTCTGTGGGGTTGCTGGGGTAGTACTACCTACGATATCTCAATCCGTGAGATGCTGATACTTATCAATGAGAAGTAAGACCGACCCTCCTGCCTATCGCGCCTGCCTGCTGCCGCAGCTGCCTTGCCGATGCTATTGGCAAGTGCGACGACCGCACGCAGCAGCTCTCGTTCTGGTGCGCATGCCGGCACGCGGGCCTGCAGGGGTGCTGCGCTGCTGTGTCAGCGCGGCGTGCGTGCTAGGCATGTGATGTGGTGTGGCCTCGCATGTGCGTGTTGTGCTCGCAGCGGCGGGCCCCGGGAACTGCAGCAGCAGCGTTAGTTGCGTTAGTTGCGGCGACCGGTGGATGGTCCGGTCCGATCACGCACGGCGCAGCCAGCGTCGTCACAGGTTGCCCCACGTGGCACGCAGGCACACCTGCCCCCTCAGCGGCAACCTAAGCTACGTCACCGGCATGACGTTCGGCGTTGTGAACAAAGGGTTGAAGGCGAGTGACGTGACCCCCGCCGGTACTACTGCCAAGCAGCAGCCCTCGCATGCATTGCATGCGGTCTCTCTTGCATCCATCTGCTGTCGGTGCGTTGACGATACCTAATGCCTAGTACAATATGCATGGAACTTGAGGCTTGCATGAACCGCTGCGCTCGCTCCACCTCCCGCGTCGTCGCTTGACGCCCGCAGGTCATTGACTCGGTGCGGATGCTGGGGTACCGCACGTTCAGCCCACCGCCACCGCCACATCCGTCACCGCCACCGCCCCCCGTGCCGATGCCACCGCCTGCACCTTCTCCCAGCCCGCTGCCGCCAAGCCCGAGCCCCCCGCAACCCAGCCCCCCGCCACGGCCTCCTCCACCACCACGCCCCGAGCCTCCCAGTCCCATGCCGCCGTCTCCCTCACCACCCTCACCCTCGCCGCAGCCGCCGAGCCCTGACCCTCCCAGTCCCCTGCCGCCTTCTCCCCCGCCACCCTCACCCTCGCCGCCGCCAGCAAGCCCTGAGCCTCCCAGCCCCCTGCCGCCTTCTCCCCCACCACCCTCACCTTCGCCGCCGCCACCGAGCCCTGAGCCTCCCAGCCCCTCACCGCCGTCACCCCCGCCTCCTTCACCCTCGCCGCCACCACCAAGCCCAGAGCCTCCCAGCCCCCAACCGCCATCTCCTCCACCGCCCCCGCCCATGCCTGCGCCACCGAGCCCCAAGCCTCCCAGTCCCATGCCACCGCTACCGCCGCCACCCTCACCCTCACCGCCGCCGCCGAGCCCGGAGCCTCCCAGCCCTCTGCCGCCGTCTCCCACGCCACCATCGCCCTCGCCTCCACCAAGCCCTAAACCTCCCAGCCCCCTACCGCCGGCCCCTCCCCCTTTGACTGCCAAAGACTGCATAGACGCGCAGGTAGGCTCGCCACAGGATCGCGTTCCGTGCCTTCGCAGTTTGTTTCCACCGCCATCACCACCGCTGCCACCAAGCTCTGATCCTTCCACCCCACAGCCGCCGTCTCCCCCGCCGCCCTCACCCTCGCCACCGCCACCGAGCCCCGAGCCTCCCAGCCCCATCCCGCCGTCACGCCCGCCGCCCTCACCATCGCCGCCGCCAACGCCACCGAGCCCAGAGCCTCCCAGCCCCATCCCGCCGTCACCCCCCCCGCCCTCACCATCGCCGCCG